>UCOH01011374.1:0-81114 GCA_900474275.1 Synergus japonicus | reverse complement strand
TTGACAAAGAAATAGAAAGAGATAGATGAGGATACGGGAAAGATTGAAAGGTATAGATAGAAAGGTATAGACGATAATAGGAGAGCAATAGATAGGAATAAAGAAGTGAATATTAAATGAAATAAGAGCAACTTGTGATTGACAAGGAGACAGAAAGGGATAGACAAGAATAGGCAAGAAATAGGAAGGAATATAAATGTAGCTATTGAAAGAGATAGGGGTGGATTTGAATAGAAATGGAGATAGAAGAGAAGAGAAAACTGGAGATTAAAAGCGAATTGAGATTGATAAAGATATAAAAAGGGATAGAAAGAGATAGACGGGGTTGGAAAGAGTAGATTTGAGTGGAAGTAGAAAGGGATGGAGAACTGGAGATTAAAAGAGATAAAAGCGAATTGAAATAGAAAAGTGCAGATTGGAGGTTTTTGAGGGAAAAGAAGAAAAAGATTGGAGTGAATTGTGATTTACAACAAGATAGAAAGGTATAGACAATAATAGGAGAGAGACAGACAGGAATAAAGAATTGGGCATTAAATGAGATATTAGCAAATTGTGATTGACAAGGAGACAGAAAGGGATAGACAAGAATAGGGAAGAATTAGGAAGGAATATAGATGTGGGTATTGGAAGAGATAGGGGTGGATTTGGATTGAAATGCAGATAGAAAGGGATAGAAAGTGATAAAGAAGTGAGAATTGAAAGAGCAGATTTAAATTGAGATAGAGAGGGATAGAGAAATGGGGATTGAAAGAGATAAAAAAGAACGATGAGTGACAAGGAGATAAAAAGAGATAGACGGGGTTGGACAAAAGATAGAAAGAGATAAAGAAGTAAGGATTGAAAGAGTAGATTTAAATGGAGATAGAAAGTGATAGAAGATTAAAAGCGAATTGAGATTGATAAGGATATAGAAAGGGATAGAGAAGTGGGGATTGAAAGAGATATAAAAGAACGATGACTGACAAGGAGATAAAAAGAGATAAATGGAGTTGGACAAAAGATAGAAACAAATAAAGAAGTGGGGATTGAAAGATGTGGAAGTGGATTGAAGTGAAGATACAAAGAAATAGAAAAGCGGAGATTCAAAGATGTAGATTGAAAGAGATAGGAGAGAACGGTGATTGACGAGAAGATAGAAAGAGATAGACGGGGATTGACTAGAGATAAAAAGAGATAGAGAAGTGGAGATTAAAAGGGATAGACGTTGATGTGGATTGAGATGGAGATAGAAAGAGATAGCCGGAGATAGTCAAGAAATAGAAAGGGAGACGAGGGAAAGAGATAGAAGGAGATAGAAAGGAATAGGATTTCTATCTCTTTACTTCCAACAGAGTTTAACAGATTGATTTATATTTATACATAGAGAGTGGAGTTGTAAATAAATAAATTGGTGCAATTTCTAGGTTTTGAGCTAAAATTTGTTTTTTTGTTACGTTTTATGTCGGAAAACTAAAAATACTTTAACCCGATTTGTTTATCGTGAGTCATTCCAGACTTTACGATTTTTTAAAATAAATATCTGCATTTTCGGGAAATGGTGTGTTTATCATTAAAAATAAAATATTTATTTAATGCTCCTGCTATTAGTATTATAAAAATTTAATATGGTAATAAAAAAATTCGAGATTGTGAGTTATTTATTTTATGTTCTATAGGAAAAGTAAAAATATTTTAACCAAATTTGTTTATCGAGAGTTGTCTTATACCTACGAATTTTTTAGTATATATCTGTATTATCGGGAGGTGTGTGTTTATCATTAAAAATAAAATATTTCTTTGAAATTCTACTATTAATAATATACAAATTTCAATATGTGAATAGAAAAATTATAGATTGACCTTTATCTTGTTTTTATATTCTAAGTGCTATCATTAGTGCAAAAAATTTTACAAGACTTTTTTTTATTTCTTTCAATCAGTTTTTTGTGGTGTTACTGATAGCTGGTAAAGATTAGCGAGGATTCATGCGGATCGAAATTTATAGGTTGATATTAGATAGTCTCGGATTGATTCTGGTAGGAATTTATAGGCTGACTTCGGATTCATTCAAATAGCCATCTTTACATCTCCAAATACTTCGGATTCGTATGGATTTATTCGGATAGGAATTCTTATAGATTTTCTGATCCGATAGATTTTCGGGAAATAGGTGTGTTTATCTTTAAAAATAAATTATTTGTTTTTGTTTCAAAATACAATATTTGATTTATTTAATTAAAATTTAAAGCTTCCTGTGGATATATTTTAATGTCTGATCACAGATTGATCTAAACTACTTAAAATCAGAAAAAACCTTGAAAAATTCAAGAAAACTTATCTATTTTTTTGTTCAATTTCCTAAATTAATTGTATTTCATATAATAATTGGAATAATGTGACAGAAATTCGATTAAAAAAAATCCGGGGAAATTTTGTCCATGTGGGAGAAAAGATTCATTTGGTGAAGTCGAATTCGAATCTACAATCGAAACAACGAACTTTATCGGTTTCGTCGTAAATTTATTGGTGTACAATGGCCTCGCAGATATCTGCATTAAACGGCACGAAAAGAGAAATAAATGGACTGACCACACATAGGCATGCGACAAGTACCAGCTAATGAATCGATTCAAGGCCAATGAGCAATGAGTTACCCAAATTTATCGTGCCGTTTACGCCATGCGATATAAACACGAATAAACCGAATTGAGTCCGCGATATGTGATTAAAAAGTACCCAAATGATGGAATTTCTAATTAATGTTTTAATTAGCCTATTTATTTACATGATACAATTTTCGGAATTGCAAGGATAATTTAAAATTAATATTTAATGTTTACATTTAATTATTGAAAAATAGTTTGGATTATGAGTTTCTCTACTGAACCCATGAAGTCCTGGCCACATAAATTTTCACAAAAAGAAAATACAGTTATTTTAATATAATATACCTTGAAAGGTCAACTTTCAAGATTATTTGAAGGTCAAGACGAGTTTTTTATAATGGTAACCCCTATTTTTGACTCACAATTTAAAAAGAGCGAAAAATTTTACGTCAAATAAATAAAATAATAAAAAAAACTTTCAAAATAATTTCTCATACAATATTTTTCAGTTTAAATTTTACGTTCTCCCCGGGTGGAAGTAACAAAAGATAGAAAGTCTATCTATTTGAATCTTTTCCAATCTTCAGGATAGAAGTAGATAGAAAAAATACATCCAAATGTATCTATCTTTATCCACGCTAATCTATTTCTATCTTTTTTTTAATCTACAATAATATCTTTCCTTTTGAATCTCAATATTTCTATATTTCTATATCCTTCGTCTATCTTTGCCAATAATTTCCTATTCTCCATCTATCCACGCCAATCTTTCTTTATCCTCAGCCTATCGACACCAATTTATTTATATCCATTTCACAATCTATTCCAGGGTCTATCTTTTTCAATCCCAACTTTCCTATCCATGTCTATCGCTGGTCTATTAATTTTAATCCTTATTAATCTCTTTTACACGCTTATCCTCTTTAATCTCTACTAATTTGCCCATATCTATCCTTATATAATCATTTCAATATTTTTCTATCTATCCTTAAGTATACTACCATGTTCTTTACCATTCCTATCCATTTCTATCCTTGTATAGTCTTTTCAATCCTTTTCTATCCCTCTTGAAGTGTATTAGCAAGCCTATCCTTTTCAATCACTACATTTTTATACATTTTCATCCTTAATATAATCATCTCTTAATTTTTTTTCTATCCTTTTTACAATCTCCTAGGAAGCCTATCTTTTCCAATCCATTCCTTTATATCCACATCTTTCCACGTATAATAATTTCAATCCTTTTCTATTTCTCTTTTATCACTTTCAATCCCCACTTCTCTATCTGTTTCTATCTACAACAACATAAATTAAATCTATAATCCGCAACGACGCCTATCTCTTCTCAATCCCCTTCTATCTCTGTAGATATATGTTTATCCATTTTTATTCTCATTTCAATCTACATTCAGGCCTATCTCTTTCAATCGATACATTTATATTCCTTCCAATTTTTCGCCTAATCTAGTCTATCCCTTTCTGTGTCCTTCTCAATCTCAATTCCCTCCTATCTCTTTCAATTCCCACAATTCTTTATTCCTGTCTATCTTCGCCAATAATTTCCTATCCTCCATCTATCCACGCAAATCTTTCTTTATTCTCCGCCTATCCACACTAATCTATTTCTATCCCTTTCACAATTTATAGCTATCAAGTCTATCCATTTCTATCTTTACATTTTCATCTATTTCGATCCTTTTATCGTTTGTTCAATCCTTTCCTATCCCTCTGGACGTATATTACCAAGCCTATCCTTTTCAATCATTACACTTATATCCACGTTTATCCTTAATATAATCATCTCAATCTTTTGCTATCCTTTAAACAATCTACTAGAAAGCCTATCTTTTTCAATCCATACCTTTATATCCACATCTATTCACGTATAATAATTTCAATCCTTCTCAATCTCTCACATTTTAAACTTTATCTTTCTATCTAAATCTATCTTTGTTGAACCACTTTAATACATTTTTATTTTTCTCGAAGTATACTACCAAAATCCAATCCTTTTCAATCCTTATTCTTCTATCTATATCTATTCTTTTACAATCATTTCAATCTTTTTCTACCATACATTTTATTTTTTTTAAATCGAAAATGCTGAATCTTATACATTTTAATTATTATTGCATAAGTTTATAAAAGGATTAAAGATTTAAAGAGTAGAACCAAATTTGAAAATAAATAAGTTTAAAACTAAGGATAAAAAAAGATTGAAAATAGGAGACTGAGATATTACAATTTTTTTTTTTTTTTGAAAGGGATAGACTGAAAGATAGAGAAACTGGATAGGAAAGATTCCAATTTTTTTGGAAGTATAGAAAGAAATTGCCGTTTTAAAAAATCGTCTTGACCTTCAAATGGCCATGAAAATTGATCTCAGGGTTAAAATTAATAGAACCGTTAAATGACCCCCTATATTCCGTACAATTTTTACTTGAACAATTTGTATAGGAACAATTTTCTTGTTGATAGTGTATTTTAATAGATATTTCGATCCATAGTTTAAAATAGGTCACCCTGTATAACTTTTCCAATTCTCTTTCTACACGACCTTAAAAAAACTTTAACTCCGCTTTGCAGGCTTACCAAATAACTGAAATGATGCATGTGTTATAAAAATTATTGCACAATCGTAACCAAGGTTTAAAGCTAAACAATATATCTGTCATCTCGCGTAAACAATCAAATATTTTTCCTCACCTTTGCTTACGCAAAGATTTATTGGTACGAAAAATTTAAAAGTTATAATTCATTCAGCCTAGAATAAATAATTGCAAAAAGTGGAGTTATAAAAGCCTAACACTAGTCGCAATTCTCACACAGGTCTCGACTTCGCTAGAATATTTGATGAAAGTAGAATTTCGTATTTAAAATGCCGAGAAAAGTATACTTCAACCTTTTACTCTTTTGCGTGGTTCTCTCTCAAGGAATCGCTACTTCAGAAGAGAATATTGGCAAGTAAAATAATAATTTCAATAAAAATCTCTTTAAGATATGTATTAATTTTAACATATGTTTGTAGATCTAGAGAAATCATCGGACCTTCAGATCCGCAAGAAACGTGTGATTATCGATACGCCAGACGCAAAGAAATCAGTGCCGATCACCATGTTTCCCTTTCTTGTAAATATTAAAAAATATAGAAAAAGCGTTTGCTCAGGTAGCATAGTTTCACCTCATGTTGTATTAACTATTGCTCACTGCCTGGAAGACAATCTACGGATATACCATGTTTACTCGGGTTCAGAAAAAACAACTGGTAGTGGTGGGAAATATCACAATGTGATGTCGAAATCAAACCACCCACTCTATCGTTCTAATCAATTTGACAATGCTCTCACCTTGATTACCATTGAACCAGAGGTGCATCGTGCATACACTGAAATAATACAGCTGCAAGCAGGACCTTCAATTCCCGGTGTACACGGAACAGTTGCTGGTTGGGGATGCAACCAAACAACACCGTAAGTGTCATAAAATCGTACTTCTATTTTTCCTCTATTCTAGTCTATCCCTTTCTGTTTCCTTTTCAATATCAATTCCCTCTTATCTCTTTCAATTACCCACTTCTTTATTCCAGTCTATCTTCGCCAATAATTTCCTATCATCCAACTATCCACAATAATCTTTCTTTATTCTCTGCCTATCTACACTCATTTATTTCTATCCCTTTGGCAATCCAGAGTGGCCACAAGCTTCCATTTTTCAATTTCCCTGATATTTTCCTGACTTTTCCCTGACTTTCAGACAAATTTCTCTGATAAAAAAGTATTACAAATACGCAGTAATTTTCAATTAAGTATAATAATACTATTGACAGTTTTCAAGAAATTCGTATAATATCACTTTAAATTTGTTGAAATTTAAAATCACTTCACAACATTTAACATTCGTAAAAATCTCTCAAATTTACAACAACTTTTGAAAAGATCTTTTAAAATTCATTGAAATTCCTAGAAACATCTTAAAAGTCCAGGAAATCGCTTCAAATTTGTTAATATTTCATGAGATCCTGAATTTTCACGAATCTTTTTAAAATTCCTAAAAATCTATTAAAACTTCCTGTAATCCTTCAAAATTCCATGAAATATTTTCAACTATACAATATTTAAAATTCTATGAAATCCTTTAAAATTATTTTACAAAATCGAATACAAATCATAAAAATCTCACGAAATTTTTTTTACTTCCCTAAAGTGCATCCTTAAAATCTCTAAAACAAACTTTTAAAATAAAAAATTTCACAAAATCGTTTAAAAATCGAAAATGAATTGAAATTTTTTTAAATTCTATGAGAACTATTAAAATTCCTTAAAATCATTTTTAAAATGTCAAAATTACTTTTAATTCTTACAAGCTTTTTAAACACCTTTAGAATTCCACAAAAAACTTTAAAATCCCTTAAAATATGTAAATATTTCTTAAAATTCTTGAAAGCCTCTTGAAATTCGTTAAAATTCTACAAAATCTTTTATAAATCATAAAAATTCTGTGAAATCCTTTAAAATTCCATGAAGATATTTATAATTCATTAAAATTTCTCAAAATTCTTAAAAGTTTCTTAATATCCTACAATCCTTCAAAATTCTATAAAAAATTTTCACAATATTTAAAATTACTTGAAATCCTTTACAATTACTTGTACATCATTAAAATCACTAAAAAAAACTCTTTAAAAAAATTTCTCCAAGTCTTTTAAAAATCAAAAATGACTCGAGACTTTTTAAAATTCGATGAAGACTATTAAAATTCTTTTAAATTATTTTTAGATCCTTAAAAAAAGTCGCAAATTCTTTAGAATACTTACTAAATCCTTAGAATAGTTAAAACATTTTTAAATAATTTAAAATGTATCGAAATTCCTTGAATTAATTCGATAATTAAAATTATTATTGTAAAATCCTTTAAAATTCCAGGAGGAAAATATCAATTCTTTAAAATCATTTTAAAGTAATTAAAATCTCTTAAAAATCTTACACGCCTTTGAAAATCCTTTTAAGTTCCATGATAATATTTACAATTCCTTAAAATCTCTTTCAATTCTTACAAATTTCTTAAAATCCTTTTATAATTCCACGAAAAACTTTTAAATCCCCTAAAATAAGTAAAAAACAACATTTATAATATTTAAAAACTTTTCAAAATTCCCTAAAATTCTTTGAATTCCTTAAACTTCCTTCAAATTTCTTAAAATTCCATGAATTCGTTTTAAAATTGAACTAATCTTTTCAATATTATACAAATCTCTTGTAATCACTTAAAATTCCTAAAAACCTCGTGAAATCCTTTAACATATAAACTTAAAAAATATTTGAAATATATATTTTCTCGCTCTGTACGCATAATAGTTTTCTAGTTAACAGTTGATTAATTCTACAAAGGTAAAATAAAGAAATCGAATTTTTAAATTAAAACATCACTCCAACACCCTTAATACGACAAAAATAACATACTGAATATAAATATAAATTTTTATTTTCCCTGACAACTACTCGCATTTCCATGGCATTTCTCTGATAAACTTTATTTTCCCTGACTTCCCTGACATGTGGCCACCCTGAATTCAATCTATAGCAGCGTCTATCTTTTTCAATCCCAACTTTCCTATCCATGCCTATCCTTTGTCTAATCATTGGAATCCTTATTAATCTCTTTTACACGCTTATCCTAATCGTTTACCTAATTAAATACAAATTGTAGAAATGGAAGGCTGTATCCTGACAGACTGCAAGCAATCACTGTAACTGTAATCAGTAATCAGGAATGTCAAAACGCCTACCGAAATCATAATGCTCTTCCATTTCCAATTAAAGAGAGCGAGCTTTGCGTTCTTCACAACTCTGGACGCTGCAGTCATGGTGATACTGGAGCTCCTTTAGTCATCTTCCGTAGGCTAGCTGGGCTTTTCATTTGGTCTGCAGACGAAGTTGGTAAACCTGATATTTTTGTCAACTTGGAACATCCTGACACCCATCTCTGGGTCTCCTCAAACATTCAAAACATCGAATCACATTTACACAACAATCGTTTTCATTACAACCCAAACAATCCACATCATCTACCTTTCCCACTAGTTCCGTTCAATTTACCTGCCAATCATCTGAAATGAAAAAACAATTCAAATGTTTAATCATCTGAAATGTTAAATTATTTAATTAAACCGGTAAGAATTTTTTATAAGCATCAAAATGTGACAGTAAAATTAATAAAGTATTTTTGAAGAGCAAATAGTGTCTCTCCTGTGGCATCTCCTCATTGGTCAATATTGGCGACCAGTTTAAAATGCTAAAAAATATTATTTTATACCCAATACGGATTTCAATTTCAATTCATAATCTGCCAGTGTTATTGTCCTCGGTTCGTTCAATCTGTAAAAACAAAAAAAATACGCTTTAATTAAACTTTTAGCCGACTGTTGTTCATCACTTTTTTTAGTGGGATAATATTTGACAATTTAATTATAGGATATTAAATAACGCATGCGAGTTGTTGTTGTTTAAAGTAATCATCATTTGGTTTAAACACATTATTTCAAAATTTTTAAAATAATATCTCCATCCATGCTGGCATTAAAAGAAATTTATTCTAATTCAGTGAATTTCATTAGCATTCAATAGAATATCAACAGATATGAAAAGCAATTAGAGATAAATGTCAGTGAAATTTTCACCATATTTATGTTCTCTTTTTTATGGAAAAGAATTTCTTTATTATATTTGCTGCAGGAATAGCAAAATGTATGTATACGTATGCAAAATTACGCCGGTATACCCCGCGGGAGCAACAATGCGAGCTTGCTAACGAATCATGTTACCGACGAGACTCGTACGTGGGGATAATTGTTACATTACTCCGCTACGAATTCAATTAGATCGAGTTATGGTCGCAAACGGTACATTCATGCAGAATTCCGCTTATTATCCAGTGGAAGGGAAAAAACATATTATTAATGATAACTGGAGATACTCATTATTTAGTATCTCCACATTCCCCAGGATATTGATTCTTTGGCTTTAATTGGCTGATATTGCACGAATAATTATTACTAATAATAAAAAAGGAGAAATTTAATATCAATTTTTTCATGTTCCAATTATTAGTAATAATAATAATAATCTTTAGTTTATGTTCTTTCATTCCCTCAACATTACTATCTTTTTCTACCTTTCGTCTATCCCCGTCTATCTCTTTCTATCTACTTTTCAATCCCAACTTCTCTATCTCTTACTATCTCTTTATAAATCTATTTATCCTTTTCTATCTCTATTTCATTCCACTCTTATGCCTATCTCTTTCAATTTCAATTAATACATCTATATTCCTTGCTGTCTATCGCCAAATCTACTCTATCCCTTTCTGTCTCCTCGTCAATCTTAATTCACTCTTATTTCTTTCAATTTCCACTTCTTTATTCCTGTCTATCTATCTCGTATTATCGCATATAACTTTCTACTTTCTTATCAATCAAAATTCGCTCTAATCTCTTTGAATCTCACTTTTATATCCGTTTCAATCTCTCGTCTATTCCCATATATCTGTTTCTACAATATTTTCTTGTCAATCAAAATTTACTGCTACGTGTTTCAATCCCTTGATTTCTGTCCCAGCCTATCTATAAACTTAACTTTTTGAATTTCTTCTTCTCTTTAAATCTGCACCTTTCCTTCCCTTTCTATCTCTTATCTATCTCCACCTATATTTTTTTATCTCTTGTCTATGTCCGTCTATCCCCGTCTATCTCTTTCTATCTACTTTTCAATCGTCGTTCACTCCTATCACTTTTAATCCCCACTTCTCTATCTCTTTCTATCTCTTTATATACCTGTCCAATTTCTTTCTATCTTCTTTTTAATCTTAATTCGCATTTATCTCATTTAATCTTCAGTTCTCTATCCCTTTCTATCTCCAATTCAATCCACATGCACGCTTATCTCCGCGATTCTCGCCTTTTCTATCCCTTTCTATCGCTTGACTATCTCAATCTAAATCAATGCCTATCCCTTTCTATTCCCATTTCAATCCATATTCACGCTTATCTCCCTAAATCTCTTCTTCTCTATTCTTTTCTATCTCCACTTATATCTTTCTATCTCTACCTGAATCCACATCAAAGCCTATCCCTTTCTATATCCAGTTTAAACCACATTCACGCTTATCTCTGTAAATTTCACCTTTTCTATCCCTTTCTATCGCTGTCTACCTTCACCTATCTCTTTTTATCTCTGTCTCAATCCACATCAATGCCTATCCCTCTCTATCTTTTGTCTATCACCGCCTTTTTCTTTCAATCTCCACATCTCTCTCTCTCTCTCTCTCTCTCTCTCTCTTTCTATCTTTCGTCCATCTATCTCTTTCTATCTTTTGTCGATCTCCATCTATTTCTTTCTATCTCTTTGTCAATCACCGTTCTCTCCTATCTCTTTTAATCCCCACTTCTCTGTCTCTTTCTATTTCTGCATATACCTGTCTATCCCTTTCTATATTTTTGTCAATTTTATTTCGTTTTTATCTCTTTTAATCTTATATCTCGTCTCTATTTCTGCCTGTATCTTTCTATCTCTTGTGTATCTGTTTCTATCTCCATATCCATTGGCGTCAACGCCTATCTCTTTCAATCCCCGCTTTTGTATGTACCTCTTTCTATTTCATTCTCCATTTCGTTCCACATCCACGCCTGCCTCTTTCAATCGATACATCTATATTCCTTCTTATTTTTCGCCAATTCTAGTCTATCCCTTTCTGTCTCCTCGTCAATCTCAATTCACTTTTATCTCTTTCAATTCCCATTTCTTTATCCCTGTCTAACTCTCTTCTATTATCGCATATAACTATCTATCTTCATATATGCTCCCATTTTATTCTTAAGTAAATAAATAAAATACATGTATAAGATAGAGAGGAGCGGATTAAAAGATAAGGGAGTGGAACCATATTGAATCAAGGAAATATTGAGATAAAAAGGGATGGAAAAGAGGAGATTCAAAGAAATAAACGTGAATATGGATTGAAGTGAAGATAGAATAGAATAGAGAACTGAAGATTAAGAGAGATAAAAGCGAATTAGGATGGACAAGAAGATAGAAAGGGATAGAGAGGTATATAGAGACATAGAGAAGTGGGGATTGAAACGATTATACAAATGATTATACAATGATAGATATGGATAGATTAATAGATTGAAAAAGATAAGCGTGTAAAAGAGATAAGTAAGGATTCAAATAATTAGACTAGGGATAGACATGGATAAGAAAGTAAGGATGGAAAAAGATAGGCGCTGCAGTAGATGGCCAAAGAGATATAAAAAAATTGGTGTGGATAGACGAAGAATAAAGAAAGATTGGCATTGATAGATGGAGGAAAGGAAATTATTGGCGCAGATAGACAAGAGATAGAAAGGGATAAAAAAAGAGGAGATTCAAAGACGCAAGTATGGATGTGAATTGATATGGAGATAGAAAGAGATAGTGGTAGATATTGAAAGAGATAGGCGGAGATAGACAAGAGATAAAAAGGGATAGAAAAGAGGAGATTCAAAGAAATAAGCGTGGATGAGTGATATTGGTTTTCACCTTATAAATCCGAGTCCGTAACTCGCTCAGTGGACTAAGCGTTGGACAGTAAATTCGATACGCGGAGGATGCAATAGGAAGAGATAGATATTACTAGAGAGAGATAGATATGACCAGACACAGGGATAGACTGAGAGATAGGAAGAGATAGATATCACCGGAAACGGGGAAGTAATAGTTGATAGAAAGGAATAGCGTTTTGGGTATGCAAAACGGATACTTGGAAGAGATAGAAAAGTTCTATCTCTTCCTATCTTTTCCTATCTCTTTACTTCTTGCAGGGATTTCCAATGGGAATTTCTACAACGTACTATTGCAATATATTATAAAGCCTCCAACAGCAAAATTTTCAAGTTATTCTCTTTTCATTGCTCGTTCCTAGTGACAATGGTAATTTCTCTAAACTATTTTTCAATTTATACTATTTAAGCCACCAATCTTTGTAATAATAGTTTTTCTTTTTATTTACATCTAGGTATCACTTACTTCTAAAGTTAATTTGCTATTGAAGATATTAACCTTTGCAACTCTCAGTGCTAATTTGTAAAGTCGTACTATAGTAAAAATTAGTAGAGAAACAGTATTTCCTCCCATTGCTATGGCAAATAAAACTATTTCTACTATATTTTCGCTTGCCTATTGACTTTGGTAAAAATGAATATTATAATACTACATTTAACAATGAAACGTTTTTCTGTGTAGAATTTTGTATTGTTACATTACTAAATAATCAAGGCCGTGCACCGTACGCCGCAGAAACGTCACTGCAGTTCTCCCGAATCAAACAATTCAATCCAGATGGGGAAAATACAGTATATATTGATAGGAAGAATTTTGAAAAATATCATCAGGAATTGAGCGGAAGAATGGTCGTACTTGTGTGTTATCATTCAATAATTCATTGTTCGACAATGGCCGGCCATTCTCTTTTACATGCATGCGCGATATTGGACGAAAATATGCATTCGTGCAGAGGACGGACGGTAAATCGGTCTTATCGATCGTAAAACGAGCGGCTCCATTTTCGACGCTCGTATTTGTATTATTTATCTTGTTATTACACAGTGGTAAAAATATGTGGGTGTATCGTATCTGTAAAAGCGAGCCACGTTACTTTACGAGTAACGATAGTCGATAAAAAATAGTACAATGGAGTTCAAAGGCAGTGGAAAGCTTTTTATTCACATGTGAATAAAAAAGCGTAATGCACTCCACGGTATTGCGCTACACTTATTGTTAAAATAATACTGCTTCAACCGCTGCTGTAAAAATGGGTTATTTACTGCCTTAAAATGCTACCTTAGCTGAGTAGAACCTGAACTGCACTAAATTTTACTGCAACCGTTACATTTAACATCGGATGCAAATTATCGCGATTTCAATTTTACGCGTGTAACAGCCGTAGAAGATGTAATTATTTGAAATGGAAAATTTCAATGGTTTCCTATGAAACCTATGCAATTCAATACAATTTAAATGAATTTCAAATTAATTCAACTATTCTGGATAAAAAACGAGAATTTAAATAAATAAACAAAATTTGGAATTTCATTTTCATTTTTCTTGTTCGAAGTAAAAATATAGAAATTGATAAAAAAAAAATGATAGAAAAGGATAGAGATTTTCTATCCCTACCTATCCCTTTATATCTCTTTCTATCCTTAAGATAGAAAAGAAATAAAGATTTATTATCCACTTATACCTTTCGCTTATAACGGCCTATCGCTTTCTATCATCATATTAATTCACATCCTCGCCTATCTTTTTGAATCTCCTCTTTTCTATCCTTTTTTATCTCTTGCATATCCACTCCTATCTCTTTCAATCACCACTTCTCTTCTTCTTTTAACCTAGTGTCTTACTATCCATGTCTATCACTCTACATCTCCTTTTCAATGAAAGCTTGCTCTATCCCTTTGAATCCATACTTCTCTATCTCTATTTATCTCTCGCCTATAATAGTCTGTCTCTTTCTATCTCCTTTTTTCCTTAAAATCCCTTTTATCCCTTACAATCCCAAACTTTTCTATTCCTTCCTTTCTTTCGTCTATTCTCGTGTATCCCTTTCTATATCCTTATCAAACTCAATTCTTTCCTAACTCTTTCAATTCCTATTTCTCTATTCCTTTATATCTCCTTCCTCTTTCAATCCCCATTTCTTCATTCTTTCCTATCTCTGGCCTATTCTCTTATCTGTCCCTTTCTATCCTCCTTACCAATCTCAATTCACTCCTATCTTTTTCAATTCCCACTTCTCTATTTTTTTCTATTTCTCGTCTATTCTTGTTTATACTCCTATCTCTTACAATCCTCACTCCTATATTCCTTTCTATTTATCTCTAATCTAGTCTTCTATCTCTCTCTCTCTCTCTCTCTTCTTTTCCATGTGAATTCGCTTTTATCTCTTTTAATCTCCAGTTTTCTATCTCTTTCTATCTCCATGTAAATCTACATCTACATCTTTGAACCTCCTCTTTTCTATCTCTTGTGTATCTCTTTTAATCCCCACTTCTACCTCTTTCAATCTATAGTGTCTATACCCGTCTATTTCTTTCTATCTCATTTTCAATAAAAAGTTTGCTCTATCTCTTTGAATCTACACTTATCTATCTCTATTCATATCTCGTCTATTACAGATTATCGTAATTATTTACAATTTCGATAATTATCGTCAATTACAGATTGAAATGGATAGACTTGATAGTATACTTCAAGAGAGAGAAAAGGGTAGAAATGATTATACAAGGATAGATATGGATAGATTAGTAGATATTGAAAAGGATAAGAGTGTAAACGAGATAATTAAGGATTTAAATGATATTGGCAAAGATTGAAATGGATAGACTTGGTAATATACTTCAAAAGTGATGGAGAAGGATTAAAATTATTATACTTGAATAAATATGAATATAAAAGTATGAATTGAAAAGGATAGACTTACTAGTAGATTGAAACAAGAATAGAAAGGGATTGAGATTATTATATTAATGATAAATATGGATAGATTAGTAGATATTGAAAAGGATTAGAGTGTAAAAGATAAGGGATACACATGGATATGAAAGTAGGGATTGAAAAAGAAAAGCGCTGCAATAGATTTCGAAAGGGATAGATAAAGATTGGTGTGGATAGACGGAGAATAAAGGAAGATTAGCGTGGATAGATGGAAGATAGGAAATTATTGGCGAAGATAGACGAAGGATACAGAAAAATAGAAACGAGAATCATTCATCCATACGAGCTCCAGCCCAATCTATCCCTTGTATATCTAACTCTATCCTTTTAAATCTCTTTGTTAAATATATAACTTATATTTGTAATCTCTTCATTTATTTCTCGTCTATTCATCTCTATCCCTTTCAATCTCTTTGTTAGTATAGAAAGTTTATTTATTTGAATATTTTTCAATATTCAGAATTGAAATAGAAAAGAAAAATGTATCCTTCCCTATATCCATGCAAATAATTGTACAAGAATAGGTATGGATAGGAAAATAAGGATTGCAAAGAATGGAGTTTTTATAGTATACTTTGAAATAGATAAAAAAAAAAGTATTAAAGTGATGCAACAAAGATAGATATAGATAGAAAATAAAGATTGAAATGGATAGACTTGACATTATACTTCAAGAGAGTTAGAGAAGGATTGAAATTATTATATATGGATAGATGTGAATATGGAGGTATGGATTGAAAAGGATAGACTTCTTAGTAGAATGTAAAAAGGATAGAAAAGGATTGAGATGATTCGAATAAGGATAGAAATGGATAGAAAGGTAGTGATTGAAAAGGATAAACTTGGTAATACACTTCAAGAGAGACAGGAAAGGATTGAAATGACAATGTGACTATTGAAAGTGATAGGCGTGGATGTGGATTAAAATGAAGATAGAAAATGATTGACTGATATATACAGAGATAGAGAAGTGGGGATTGAAGGAGATAGACAGTTATATATAGAGATAGGCGGAGATAGACAAGAGGTAGAAAGATATAGAAGGAAATAGACAAGAGATAGAAAATAGAAAGGGATAGATAAGTATATATAGAGATAGAAAGAGAATTGATTGAAAGGAAATGATTGAAGATTGAAAGAGATAGGTGAAGATAGGAAAGAGATAGAAGAGATAGGTGGAGATTAACAAGCGATAGAAAGGAATATACACGTATATACAGAGCTGGAACTCTATCCCAATCTATTTCTTGTCTATCATACAGATCTATAATACACTTCAAAAGAGATAGGAAAGGATTGACATTATTATACAAGGATAGAAATAGATAGAATTTTAAAGATTGAAATGGATATACTCGATAGTAAACTTAAAGAGAGATAGAAAAAGAATAAAATGATTAGACAAAGGATAGACATGGATAGGAAAGTCGGAATTGAAAAAGATAGGCACTGCAATTACGAAAGAGATAGAAAAAGATTGATGTTGATAGACGGAGAATAAAGAAAGATTAGGGTGGATAGATGGAGGATAGAAAATTATTATCCTTTCTATTTCAATCCTGAAGATTGAAAAAGATTCAAATACATATACTTTCTATCTTTTTACTTCCAACAGGATTGAAAGAGTTGTTCTAGATATTTATGAGTTTGAAAATGTAACTGGAATAATTATTATCGAATCACTTCAGTGAGAATTTTCCGATACGTCTCTGGTTCTGTGTTCGCGATTTTCTGTAGTCTCGCATCGCTCGACGACAGCAGGAAATAATCATTTCCGCGTTGTCGCCGACTGCGTTCGAAACTCGATCTTCGTCTCGGGTCAAATTTATCCCATGCGAAACACGCAAAAAGAAAAGTGAATGAACCGCGGTGTCGGCAAATCGAATTTTTTTTCCCCCAGGAAGCGCAGACTTGCAAGGAAACAAGATGTAGCGCCACTCGAGTTCAGATAATATTTTTAAGGAAACCTTCTTCGCTAAGAGAGTTTATTATAAAATAGATAACATTTAATTCAACTTTATTCAAATATCTCATTATGTATTCATTACAAATGTGTAATTATTTATATTAAAAATATATTAATATTAAGGGAAGAGAAATAACAAGTCCCTAACGCAATGAGAATTCTCTACAAGTATTGAATTTACTTTTCATAGACCCGAGTCCCTGGCACGACGCAAAGTCCGATAATTACCAGCAACAGGTGATGCCAGCTTTTGCCAATGCCACTTATTTGTCCACACACGAATTGCTGCCTTTGCCTTATTTACCCAGCGATATTTAAAAAAACTCTATCTTTAAGCTTTGAGCTATTTTTTAATGAAATACGATTTAACAAATAAAAATTTAGATTTCTTTACCGATAAAACAGATTAGTAGGTTAGAATATATCGACCGACGGTAAAACAGAATCGTCGGTAAAGTAGAATGGATTGTAGGTAATGAAGAGCTGTTTATAAAGTAGAAATGTCGATAATGTAGGAAAATTTATCGGTATGGTAGAACGAAATGTCGTTAAAACAAATTTAACTAAATGAAATTTAGATAATGATAATTTTTTACAGAGAATATTTATAAAATATTTATAATGAGAAAGTAGGAATGCATTAAGTCCTAAAGCAAAAACAGATTGCACTCAGAGAATGAAGAGAATCCAGCTTGGAAACCAATATCTTCACTTATGTACATAAACTATTTTTAAAATACTACAGAAAAGACTAATAATTAAGTCTGCATAATATTTTTTAGAGACAATTATTTCAACCTGTTTTATCGGCCGAAATAATATTAACTGCTGGTAAAGCAGAAACTTTGGTGAAACAAAACGGCAAGCATATCTGAAAGTTTTTTACATATGTTATTTTAATACTGCGAAGATTTTCTTTAATAAGAAAATGGAAAAGGTAAGAAGGAACTTCTGATAGATCTTATGTAAAATGCAAAATTTGTATCTCAACGACTTATCTTTGATGTCATTTCTCAAACTTTCATGTTCAGTTGGATCGACTGCTTTTTTAAGAAACAAGAACCGAGAAGAGTTCATCGATAATGTACTTTTGCTTCCGTCTTATATTTTCCTGCTGAGTGGAAGGTTTCCTCTTTATTTCTACGTTTTCGACTCGAGAAATCGATGAACTCAGAAAATAGTCTGACGATCATGGCAAGATCAACAAGAAAGTAGGAAATGGAGACATAATTAATTTAAAGTTTACTGATTCGTTTTCATGTCCCCAATACAACGGGTGGCGCAACATTTATAAACAAATAAAATTTAAATTATACGTTAATCAAAATAATGTTTGAATGGAAAAAAATTTAATTTTAAAAGTGAACAAATAAAATTATCGGTAAAATTGATTTATCGGTGAGAAAATATTCCGGAAGTAGATTAACCAGATTTATCGGTATAACACAGGAATACTATTTTGATAAAACAAAGAATGCTATCGATATAGCACTTTCTGGAAGTAAAAGATAGAAATCCTATCCCTTTCTATCTTCTATTGAATCTTAATTCACATTTATCTTATTTAATCTTCAGTTCTCTATCCCTTTCTATCTCCATTTCAATACAAATTCAATCCACTCATCTTTTTAAATCTCCTTTTTCTATCCCTATCAATTTCTTTGTCAGTATAATTACTAACCCATCTTAATTTGAATTTATCTCTTTTAAACTTCACTTCTCTATACCTTTTTATCTCCATTTCAATCCACATGCACGCTTATTTTCGTGAATCTCACCTTTTCTATCCCTTTCTATTGCTTGTCTATCTTCACCTATTTCTTTCTGTCTCTATCTCAATCTACATCAATGCCTATCCCTTTCTATTCACAATTCAATCCACATTCACACTTATCTCTCTAAATCTCCTCTTTTCTATCTCTTTCTATCTCATTCTATATCTTTCTATCTCTTGTCTATCTCTGCCTATCTCTTTCAATCTCTATCTCAATCCACATCAATGCCTATGCCTTTCTTTCGCAGTCTATATCTTTGTGTCTCTGTCTATCTCTTTCTATCACTATCTCAATCCATATCAATGCCTATCCCTTTCTATCTCCATTTCAATCCACATTAACGCTTATCGCCATGAGACTCCTCTTTTCTATCCCTTTCTATCTCTTGTTTGTCTTCCCACTTCTCAAACTCTTTTTCCATCTCTCTGTCAAATGAAATCCTCTCCTATCTCTTTCAATCCCATCTTATCTATCATTTCCTATCACTGTATATACCTGTTTATCCCTTTGTATATTCTTCTCATTCTTAATTCGCTTTCATCTTCCCTATTCATGCTAATCTATTTTTATATGTATAATAATTTCTTTCCTTTTGAATCTCCATTTTTCTATCTTGCTCTATCCTTTGTCTATTCACGGCAATCTGTTTCTATCCTTTTTGCAATTCATGAATGCAAAGTTTATCCTGTTATTGTCTAGACACTTATATCTTTTTGTCAATCAAAATTCGCTCTAATCTCTTATAATCCGACTTTTCTGTCCTTTTTTAAACTCTACCCTATTCTCATTTATCTCTTTCTATTGCCTTATCAATCGAAACTTACTGCTATGTTCTTTAATCCCCTAATATCTGTCCTAGCCTATTCTTAAACTTATTTTAAAATATTGAATAGCTGAATTTTGTAGCTGACATTTAAATAGTTAGGATAGACAAAAGATAGAAAAGGACAAATATAATAGTGGAAATAGACAGAGATAGGCGGAGATAGACAAGAGACAGAAAGAGATAGGCGGAGATTGACAAGTAATATAAAAGAATAGACAGGTATATAAAATTATAGAAAGAGATAAGAGCGAATAAAGATAGACAAAGAGGTAGAAAGGGATAGACAGGAATATGCAGAGATAGAGAAGTGGGGATAGATAGATGGGAGAGAATGGCGATTGACAAAGAGGTTGCAAGAGATAGATGGGGATGGACAAGAGATAAAAAGAGATAGAAAAGAGATAGGAAGGGATAGAAAAGAGTAGATTCAGAAACATAAGAGCGGATGAGTGATATTGGTTTTCGCGACATAATTCCTAAATCTCTGATTAGCTCAGCCGACTGTAAAGCGTACTAAATATTGTAGTGAAAAAATTATTATGCGTTTTTAAAATATGAAGATCAATAAGTTAGTAAGGGAGAGATAGTCTTGGGTATAGAAAGACATACAAATTTCTAGGAAGGGAGATAGAATTAGAGATAGAAAGGAATACAATTTATTTGCGAATAAATAAACAAAGAGATAGAAAGAGATATACATTAACAAAAATAGAGATAGACTGACGGATAGAAAGAGATAAATATTACCAGACACAGGGCTAGGCTGAGAGATAGGAAGAGATTAATATCAGCGGACACGGGGTACAATGGTGGATAGAAAGGGATAGCGTTTTGGTGATGCAAAATGGATACTTGGAAGAGATAGAAGAGTTCTATCCCTTTCTATCTCTTTACTTCCAGCAAGGTATAATAAATACTGACAACAAAACCCAAAGAAAAAGTTTTAACTTTAAAAAATAAAATATAAATATTAAAAACTAATTTATTATAGACTTTGATTCGATTTCAATTGTTATTTCTGTCATGCAATTTAATTCGAATCGCATGAATTGTATAATTAGATCGCGAGCTGAAAATGTCACAGCGAGTTTAACCAATGGGAAAGCAGCACTGAATTATCGAGGATCTACGTGCATCCTGGAGCAAATGGTTAGTCGAGTAAGTAGTTCTGGGACGAAGAATCTCTGTTAAAGATTAACGAATCTCTCGATAATTCAGTGCACCAAGAAGGAGTGTATCGGGTTCGCGAAATGAAATTAGCGACTTACCGAGCGGATCACGTGCCAAAGACGAAGTCGTACTCGTAATAGGGTTATCTTAATTTAGTCTGTCTTTAGTACGAATGCAATCTTTTCTTTAATTCACGACAGGATTTCATCCAAATGTAAGAATATTCTAGATTGCGAACATCTCTTCATCTTTGTCTTTGCCTTCCTGTCAGAGTGTATGTCTGTTTTATCTACAGATGGTAAAGAAAACAAACCACGGACGGTAAAACAGATCACCCTGTTGGTAAAGCCGACATCATGTCGGTAAATCAGGAAAATTGTAAAACTGCACAAAAATGAGGGTAAATCTGGAAAAAGGGTAAAAATGGATCGTAAAATCATTTTAGACTATTCCGCTCTCAATTTGAGCTCTCTAAACTATATTCTCCTCTAACTTTCTCTCTGTATTTGTCTTGGGAACTACGACTGGGAATTCACTCCTAGAGGCTGTCAGCTTTCCTATTGGGAGATCTCGAGGAGGGTTAGATGATATCGAAAAAGCCGATGGACGTACTTGACTCGAACAAGTGGACCACGAGTCGAGGGCTGAGGGGGGAGTCTTGTTGTTGAACAGTCAAACGCGCAATATTTGCAATCGATACACCGACTGTTTACAAGAAAGAGAAACCAAAGTAATAATCTTCTTAGCATAGCAGGAAGGCTGAGAAACAATTTTTTATTTGTTACAGAAGGAAATATTTGGAAAAAATAGTAGGTTGAATAGAAATGTTATAAAACAAAAAAAAATTAGTCGACTGGTTGTATATTTTTTTCATGGTTTTGTTTTCTCAATATGTCTGTTTTATCCAAGCTTTTTCGACGTCACCGGAGTTTAGTTACGTTTATCAACAGACCATTTTCTTTTACCGATCTCCTGTAGACGAAACAGTAGTGAGGGAAATGAATTTAAGGAGATTTTGTTTAAAGAAAGATGGGAAACGAGAATCGTAACGCATATAAAATTGGTCGATAAAAAAGACTGCGAATAGACGATAAAGGAGTGGGATAATGACAGTTTAGTCGTCAAGTGCACGCGTTGCCGATGCTTCTCTCAAGGTGGAATATTACGATATTACCGTATAACGATATCAACTCAACGACCTCATCCGTATCGAATCGCTATCATCCGAAAGCTTCGTGTAATGAACGTATTCACTGTTTCACGTACACTTCAGGTTATCATGAAAAACTAAAAAAAAAAAACAAAAAAATAAGAGGTTTAAGGTCATATGATACTTTACCATAAGAGCAATTTAGATTTCTCATCTTTACGCTCACAATAATAAATATTTTTAACTCTAAATAGTTAGCAGAAAATATTTATTATTGTGAGCGTAAAGATGTGAGTTAAAAGTTTTAATTTTTTTAAATGAAGGGTGTCGATTTCGATATCGATTGTGACTCTCAGACCCATGTCCAATTATCGTACCTTTCGGTCGGATCTACCCGTTTATCAAAAGTTGCCTAAATGCTGGCACAACCCTTCCAATTAAAACATGCAACTAGCTCGTCACGCAATGATGAGTAACACCTCCAGTAAACCTAATTATAAAGAACACTCGCTGCGGGATACGAATCTTCAAACAAGGTTTAAACTCACTGATTGCTGAAAAATTTGATGCACCGAAATCGATATCAATTTAGAAAAAGACGAAGAATTTTTATACCTTGTTAGAAGTAAAAAGATAGAAAAAGATAGATTTTAGGGATTTTCTATCCCTCCAAATGTTTACTTTGCATCCATGGATTGCAAAAGGGATAGAAAAATATCGGCGTGGATAGACGTTGATAGACGAGGATAGACGAAGAATACAGAAAGATAGAAAGATGAAGATTCAAAAAGAAAGGGATTATTGTAGAGATAAAAATAGATTCGCATGGATAGGGCAGGATACATTTTTCTTTTCTATTTTAATTCTGAATATTGAAAAAGATTCAAATAAATAAACTTTCTATACTGACATAGAAATTGAAAGGGATAGAGGTGGATAGACGAGAAATAAATGAGAAGATTGAAGGTATAAGTTATAGATTTATCAAAAAGATTGAAAAGGATAGAGTTGGATAAACAAGGGATAGATTGGGATAGATCTCGTTTGGATGAATAATTTCTTATAAGTAAGTTAAAAACTATCAATATTGTGCTTAGAATTAACATATGAATCATTTTTTCTATCTTTTTAAATAATTATTATTGCAAAAGAACACCAAATATAAACGTTTTATAAAAATAGCAATAACTTTTGAAATATTTAACATTTAATAAATTTCTTGGGCTCAATTAGAAGTCAAGTTTTATTATAATCTGACATACTTATTGGTATAATTTAAAAATTATTACCTAACTTACTAAAATTTACATTCACTTGATTTTTATTATGTTCCTATTGATCAGAAAATGATTTTAAATTTAAGCCCTTGTACGATGGAGTGGAATCATCAGATTATATATTTTTATTGTTTATCAGATTTTATAGAAATTCAATTTAAAAAAAAGCCCAAGAAATTAAAAAAAATATTCATTATTTCAAAAATTATTGATATTTTCTTAATACTTCGTGATTTGACGTATTTTGTAATATCTAAATAAAAAATGAAACAGTATCAACGTCCTCGGTTTTGATAGCTTTTAACTTATTGGAAAGAAGAAATGTAATTTTTGATGTAATTAAATTTAAAAGAATTCAAACGATAATTGCAAACCTTTTTTTAATGAAATATTTGAGCCGAAATGAAATAGACAACGAAGGAGTTGAATATGAAAAAATTAAGCTGAGACTAAGAAAAAGAGATAGAAAGAGATAAGTTTAGAACTAGGTTGGGATATAAATTAAAGGACTGAAGCACATAGGAGTGAATTTAGATTGACAAGGAGATAGAAAGAGATAAATGGGGATCGGTAAGAGATTGAAGTGGATAGAAAAGTGGGGATTAAAAGAGATAGGAAAGAATTTTGATTGACAAGATGATAGAAAGGTATAGACGAGAATAGACATGAGATAGAAAGGAATAGAAAAGAAAGGGTTTGAAAGAGATAGAAACGAATTGACTTTCATAAGGAAATACAAAGGGATAGGCAAGAATAGGAAGGAATATAGAAGTGGGGATTGAACGAGATAAGAGCGATTTTGAGTAACAAGGAATAGAGAAGTAAGGATTGAAAAAGATAGGAACGAATTGACTTTCATAATGAAATAGAAAGGGATAGGCAAGAATAGAAAGGAATATAGAAGTGGGGATTGAACGAGATAAGAGCGATTTTGAGTAACAAGGAATAGAGAAGTAGGAATTAAAAGTGATAGGAACAAATTGTCTTTGATAAAGAAATAGAAAGGGATAGGCAAGAATAGAAAGGAATAGAATAGCGGGGATTGAAGGAGATAAGAGCGATTTTGAGTAACAAGAAATAGAGAAGTAGTGATTAAAAGAGATAGGAACGAATTGACTTTGATAAGGAAATAGAAAGAGATAGGAAAGAATAGGAAGGAATAGAGAAGTGGCTATTGAAGAAGATAAGAGCGATTTTGAGTATCAAAGAGATAGAAAGAGATGAACTGTAATAAGCGAGAGATAAATAGAGATAGAGAAGTGCAAATTCAAAGAGATAGGGCAAACTTTGATTGAAAAGGAGATAGAAAGAGATAGACGGGGATAGGTAATAGATTGAAAGAGATTCGCATGGATGTAGATAATGAAGAGATAAAAAAGAATAGAAAAGAGGAGTTTTAAAGAGATAGAGTAAACTTGGATCGAAAGAGATAGAAGTGGATATAGATAAGCAAGAGATAAAAGGGTATAGAAAGGGATAGGATTTCTATCTCTTTACTTCCAGCAGGGCACTAGAAAATATTTTGTTACATATTTTATTATGAGAGCAAGAATTTCGTTTTAAGAAAGAAGCAATAGTAAAGTAACTTTAATCTTTGCAAGACTTTATGTCGATTTTACTGGCTGTTGGTAAAACAGAACATTAAAATGAAATTCGCCGATTAGCCAAAAATTATCGAAAAAACAGGCCATTCTTTCCGACAAATAAAATCAAACTTCATCGCATCAAGGGAAGCGGGATATTATATATTATTTTGAAGGACTTTCGTCATACCTTGCGGGATGAATTCAGTTAAGATGTTTCTTGTAAATCGGATCACCGGCGAGCGAAGCGGTAACTAATTTAAATAGTAAGCGGCAACAAGCTTCCCCGATCCGAAACTTAACCAGCCTTCTCACTCCTCACTTGCAAAGTTATACCGGCACCCCTACCACAATTTTGACACTTTTAGTCGCTTATGAGAAACAGGCTCGAGTTCATTCTAGGCAATTTCGCTGACGTAAATCTATCTAACATCGAAAACTACACGCCAGTACTTGTCTTGTCTAATAAGTTTCTGGAATTAGTGTATTCATTAAAATTAGTATTTTTTTGTTCATTTCAATATACTAAGTCGGTAAAACAGAGTCAGATGTCGATAATACAGAAATAGGTCGGTAAAATAGATTGAACTTTTGGTATTTCAGAAAATTGTCGATAAAGGACTAAAGTATGATTTTAAAGACGATTCAACTCTACTTCGATAGAATAAAGCTACGAATAGAGGAAATTTTACTGATTTAGTCGTCTTTCTTTAGAATGGAATGAAGAAAGTAGGAAAACTGGAGAAAACGGAGAATTATATTTCTCAATATCCCAGATATGTACGTCAAATCTGCAACTCTATTTCTACCTAAGGTCTGCATTATTCCTAAGAATCTGGATTGGGAGCCGAGGGGAATTAATTTTTAAACTATAGCTCTGGCGCGAGTTGGAATTGTGTGTTGAGAGAATTGATAAGGTAGAAGGAGAGAATTTTTCGAGTCCATTTAACGTTCATCGCGAAAATCCGTCGTCAGCAGATGGAAAGAAATTTACGTTTACTTCCTTGAGTGACACCTCCAGAGGCCGTGCTCGAGGCTGTTTCAACGTAGGATTGGCGTTTTTAATTTTCCATTTGTCCATATAGCTATAACTAAACCAACGGGACCTGCGGCGATTTGGAAATTTTAATAACTTTCGTTCACATCCTGATTTCCACTCAACACTTTCCAACTGAGGTTTACTGAAACAGAGTTTTTATTAAAAAAAGATCACAAGCGATTTTAGCAAAACAATATTACATAATTTAATTAATTAATTAAATATTTTGAAAATTAACAGAAAATTTCTACTTTACCGACCTGAAAGATGTTTATATTAAATGTTATCTTTTGCAAATACTTTTATAATTGTTACAAAAATTGGACATTTGAGAATTTTTCTGGTAAACTTGGCTCAGAGGTACGATCTTTTTACCTCTTCTTGAAATATTTTCGTAAAGACTCGAAGAGTTTGTTTTTCAAACAAATACTAAGAAAATTCAAGAGCTTGCAAAGCAGCCAGAGGTTCTTCTCAAAAGACTAAAAATATTTTTACTGCTGAAAGTTAATCCACTGAAAAGAAAACGTTACCCCGTCTAAATTGAGATGAGTGTCGGTAAAGCAGTGCAAATAGTCCATAATGTCGATAAAACAGATCTAACTGTCGATAAAGAAGAAATCAAAGTAAATAATAAAATAAAAATTATGGTGAATATAAATAGATTAAAAAAAAAAGGTTTAAAAGGAGGATTAATCTAAATAAAAATGTTGGTAACACAAGAAAAAGGAAGTTGAAGAGTGGAATAAAATTTTTGAATAAAAAAAAGTGTAGCACGTCTTTTGTCGGGAAGAATCTACAAGATGGCGGGTTTAAGGGAACGTGGAATCTCAAGAGCTATCGTGACCGCTTCTCGAAAGCGTAATATGTATTGTAGCCCCAGTCATGTCGTGATTTTCAGGGTACAGACGTAGGTGCTCCCGGGGGCGGTCACGTCTTGTACGAGATTCAATTTGCCGACAGTCCCCTGCCCCTCCCAAACCCCTCCTTTCCCACTTGACTTTTCTCTCTCCATCTATTGTGCCACCACGACTTCTTATCTCTTTTTTCCGTTTCCTAACTCGGATAAGGGCCAGCATAAGTGATCCAGGGGAGAAGTTCTCTACTGACCACGTACCAGTATTTCATTATTTTTATATTTTTCATTTTTCATTATTTCATGTAATCGTTTATTTAACCAAATTGTACAAGTTACAATAATCATCATTCTATATCTTTATTGTTTTAAAATTCTTTTACTAATTTCTTTACCATTAATACAATCTATTTTGCCGAAATTTTGATCAACTTTACCGACATTTTGTTCTACATTACTGATATTTTGATCTAATTTATCGACATGTTAATCTACTTTACCGTCAACGTATTTTCTTACGATTTGAATTATTATTAACGATATCCGAAGTTTCATTTTGAGATTTTTCTTATCAACTGCCCTAATGTGAAATGAAATATCTAATTTTTAACAATTATTTTATATTTCATAAGAAGAAGAGGAAATTCAAATTTAGTATTCATAAATCAAAAATTCTTTATCAAATTAAAATGAGAAGTGCAAGGTGGAAAGACTATTCGCTGACTCGTGCTACTGTTTCCCTAGAGTGTCTGTAGGATTAAGTAGTAACAGCCGAATTGGTCAGACGTGAGTTGCACTAGAGATTCGGTGAACAATTATTTTATTTCCTCTCTGCGGAAGTTCCTACGTCTCATGATAGCAGAGAAAATTATTTTATCGTCTAGATGTTTAATGTGATTTCTATTTTCAAATTGATTTAATCAAATTATATTTTTCAATTAAAAAAGAAAAAAAATCATTAATAAGCAGAACTACATTATATTATTCAAACATTGTAAAATGGATATCAGAAAAAGTAGATAAATTTTTCCGAAGGTATTCTCTATTTCTCCAATAGAATTTCATTACAAGTTTCATGGAATTTCTGCAGGATTTCAAAGCTTGTCATACAGAATTTCTATCAGAATATATTGTAAAAATACACATCAACGCCTATCTCTTTCAATCCCCATTTCTCATTCTCTTTATATCTCCGAATATACTTTTCAATCCCTTTTTTACTCCTCGTTAACCTCACTTCGCTTTTATCTCTTTTAATCTTCAATTCTTTATCTCTTTCCATCTCCATTTCAATTTCACGCCTATGACTATTAATCCACATTTCTCTATCTCTATCTATCTCTCGTCTATTCCAATATGTCTCTTTTTATCACCCTCTGAATTAAAATTGCTCCTTTCTCTTCCAATCATCACTTCTCTATTCCTTTCTATCTCTCACCTGTTCCTGCCTATCCCTTTTTATCTCTCACCTATACCTGTCTATGCCTTTCTATGTCCCTGTGCATCACAATAATTTCGCTCCTACCTCTTTCAATCCCCATTTCTTTATTCCTTCCTATCTCTCGCCTATTCTTGTCTATCCCTTTATATTCTCTATATGAAAATTTATTTTTTATGAAAATTTATGAAAATCACTCATTTCTTTTAATCCACGCTTCTGTATCCCTTTCTATCCCTCACCTATACTGGTCTAACTTTTTCCATCTCTTTGTTAATCTCAATTCTTTCCTCTCTTTCAATTCCCACTTCTTTATTCCTTCCTATTTCTACTCTATTCTCGTTTATATCTTTTTATACCCTTATAAAAATTCGCTGCTATCTCTTTCAATCCTCTCACCTATTCCAGTCTATCCCTTTCTATCTCCCTGTGAATCACAATAATTTCGCTCTTACCTCTTTCAATCTCCATTTCTTTATTCCGTTCTGTCTTTCGCCTATTCTTGTCTATCTCTTTCAATCCTCACTTCCCTATTCCTTTCTATCTATCACCTATCCCTGCATATCCCTTTTTATCTCCCACCCATTCCTGTCAAACCCTTTCTATCTTCCTTTGAATCACAATAATTTCGCTACCACTTTTTTCAATCCCCATTTCATTATTCCTTTCTGTCTCTCGCCTATTCTTGTCTATTCTTCTATATCTCCTTATCAATTTCAATTCATTCCTATTTATTTCAATACCTACTTTCTTCCCATCTATTGCCTATTCCCGTCTATTCTCGTTTACATATATCTTTCTACATCCTTATCAATTCCAATTCGCTTCTATCTCTTACAATCCCCACTCCTATATTCCTTTCTATCTGTAACCCAGTCCGTTCTGTCTCTTTATATATCCTTTTCCATGTCAATTCGCACCTACCTCTTTCAATCCCCATATCTATATTCCTTGCTATTTCTCGTCTATTATTGCCTATCTCTTTCTATCTTCTTATCAATCTTAATTTGCTCTTATCTCTTTCAAGTCCCACTTCTTTATTTCTCCTTATCCCTCTCCTATTCTCGTCTATACCTTTCTATCTTCTTGTTAATCAAAATTCGCTTCTATCTCCTTTAATCCCCTTTTCTATCCTTTTAAATCTCTCGCCTATCCTCATGCATCTCTTTCTATATCCCTGTCAATCAACATTTACTTATATATCTTTGAATCTCCTGGTTTGTGTCCTAGGCTATTTACAATCGTATCTTTTTGAACTCCTTCTTCCCTGTTTCAATTTAACTCTTTTCTTTTCAATTACATCCATATTTATCTAATTCCGGTTCAATTTTTTCGTTTGAAAAAAGTGATTACTCTCACAAAGAGATTAAAAGAGATAGGTTAGTGAGTATAACGATTGACAAAGAGATTGAAACATATAGAGTTGAATAAATAAGAGATAGGTTGGGATAGACCTCTTTCAAATAAGTGATATTGGTACATGGTGTTTTAAAATAACCTTCTAAAAATTGTTTTTACGATGATTATATGTATTTAATGTTTCTCACTATTTCGGAACACCTCAATAATGACATTAAACAATAAAAAAATTGTATTTGTACGACTGGCATAGTACTGCTCCGTTCGTGGAGCCAAACTTTTGCCAGTACTGGTTGAATTGCCAATTATCTACCGGAGTAGTACTGCTGCATTCGTGGAGCTAGACTTTTGCCAGTACTGACGAATTACCGATTATCTCTACTGGCAAACTGTACTGGGCCAGTACTGACCCGATGGTGAACTTCGACGGAGTACAGAAATTTCTACCTGGGATAGACTGAGAGATGGAAAGGGATAGATATTACACAGGGATAGAAAGAGATAGATATCACCGGAAATGAGGATAGAATGGTGGACAGAAAGAGATAGCGTTTGGGGATGCTAAATGGATACTTGGAAGAAATAGAAAAGTTCTATCTCTATCTTTACTCGAAAACGTCGAATCGTTATAATTTCGCCCGTGCATTTTCAAAAAAAAAAGAAAAAAAAAATTTAGAAGCAGAAGTCTTTAACCAAAGAGGAGAACACGTACGCAACAAGCTTCATTTCGGTGAAAGTGGTGCCCTTGTTTGGACAATTTCTGTTCGAAACTGCAGAGTCGTCATGTTGAGAGCGTTGCATACAGTGATGCATCTAGGGACAGTGACATAACGAGGATCGAGGTGGACGGTTTAGTATTTAGGATTTAGGGGTTGGTGTAGGAGTTCCGTGTGGGACAGGGGTGTAGGGGAGAAAGGGTGACAAGCTAGTTGTAATAACCGGATAGAAATGTTACCGCCGTTAAGCCTCTACTATTTATGATGCGTGCGTGGTCTGCTGAGGCCATCTCGATGTAGCGAGACCTGGTCCAGCCATTTGGTTCGCTATTATCCAACCAGTTTATGCGTCATACGGGCACTCAAAGGGCTCGAAAGCGTCGAATCGTTATAATTTCACCCGCGCATTTTCCCAATTCCAAAAGATCACAGTCACTCTATGGACACACACACACACACAAACACACACATGACACGAGGTATACCATTTTTAAGTTTGAAGGACTGAAAGCCTTGTAATTTCAGGAAAATTTATTACTTTATATCACGCAGGCGGGTTATTAATATTATCCCATGTCTTGAAAAAGTGTAGACTCGGAAGATAATTATGCGGCCACTCGAAATGGGGTAACGTTATTATTATTCCTGGGAGCTAGTAACCGGAAATTGTGGAGTGGAGAAACTCAATTCTGTTTCTATGAAAGAGCCATTTTGTTAGGAACAATGCCTGTTTTCGGTTATCCGTTGCCCGAGACAGGAGAATGAAAAGCGTTATCGTGGAGGTTGAAACGTTGCAAAATGTGTAATCTCATGATGCCGGGTCTTTCTTGCGGAGAATGGTGCCTACGTTCCTTGCATGCTTCATTCTCCCATTGACGTACGAGCCAACGTTGAATGTTTAACTGAACTAGACTTAAATATTCATCAAAGTTATATTACCATTTGCAAATAGAAATCAAGTAGAAACTTTCCCTTAAATCCCTGCTAGAAGTAAAAAGATAGATATCATATCTCTTTCGAACTCCGTATATAACTGTCTATCTCTTTTTATATCTTTGTCAATCTCAATTCGCTTTTATCTCTTTCAATCTGCATTTCTCTATCTCTATCTCTCTTTCCCCTATTACATTCTATCTCTTTCTATCTTCCTCTGAATTAAAATTGCTCCTGTCTCTTTCAATCCCCACTTTTCTATCCCTTTCTATCTTATACCCATCCTTGTTCATCTCTCCCTATTTCCTTGGCAATGAAAGTTCTCTCCTATCTCCTTCAATCCCCACTTCTCTATCTCTTTCTATCTCCGCATATACCTATCTATCCCTTTATATCTCCTTGTCCATCTCAATTCACTTTTATCTCTTTCAATCTGCATTTCTCTATCTGTATCTCTCTTTCCCCTATTCAATTCTATCTTTTGCTATCTTCCTTTGAATTAAAATTGCTCCCCACTTTTCTATCCATTTCTATCTCCTTATCAATCTTAATTCGCTTTTATCACATTCAATCTGCATTTCTCTATCTCTCTCTTCCTATCCCATTCTATCCCTTTCTATCTTATATCCATCCCTGTTCATCTCTCTATTTCATTGGCAATCAACGTTCTCTCCTATCTCCTTCAATCCCCACTTCTCTGTCTCTTTCTAACTCCGTGTATACCTGTATATCCCTTTCTATCTCCTTGTCAATCTCAAATTCACTGTTATCTCTTTTAATCTCCAGTTCTCTATCCCTTTCTATCTCCATTTAATTTCAGTTCCACGCCTATCTTTTCCAATCCGAATTTCTCTGTCTCTTTCTGTCTCCCTCGGAATTAAAAGTGCCCCTATCTCTTTCAATATCCACTTCTCTATTCCTTCCTATTTCTCGTATATTCTTGTCTATCACTTTCTAACTCCTTGTCTATCTCAATTCTCTCTTATTTCATTCAATCCTAACTTCTTTATTCTATCCTATCTATTTAAATGTCAGCTACTTCTAAAAATAGACTGGAACAGAAATCAGGGGATTAAAACACATAACAATAAATTTCGATTGACGAGGAAATAGAAAGAGATAGATGAGGATAGGGGAGAGATTGAAAGGGATAGAAAAGAGGTATTAAAAGAGATTGGAGTGAATTTTGGTTGCGAAGAAGAAAGTCAGGTATAAAGTGGGGATTGACAGAGATTGACAAGGAGACAGAAAGGGACAGACTAGAATATGCGAAAAATGAGAAGAAATATAGATGTGGCGATTGAAAGTGATAAGTGTGGATGTGGACTGTAATGGAGATAGAAAAGAATAGACACATACATACAGGGATAGAATGAGATAGAGAAGTAGGGATTGAAAGAGATAGGCGAAAATGGTGATTGAAAAAGAGATAGAAAGACATAGATGGGGATCGACAAAAGATAGGAAGAGATAGAGAAGTGGGAATTGAAAGAGATAGGCTTGAAGGATTGAAATGGAGATAGAAAGAGATAGACGGAGATAAACAAGAGCTAAAAAGGGATAGAGAACTGAAGATCAAAAGAGATAAGAGCGAGTTAAGATTGACAAGAAGATAGAATGGGATAGTTATGGGATTAAAGGAGATAGGAGTAAATTTTGATTAACAAGAAGATAGAAAGATATAGATGAGAATAGGAGTGAGATAGGAAGAAATAAAGAAGTAGGGATTGAAAGAGACAAGAACGAATTGAGATTGATAAGAAGATAGAAAGGGATTGAAAGGGAAGAAAGAATGGAGATTAACAAAGAGATGGAAAAAGATGGACGAGTATCGGCGAAGAATAGAAAGGGATATAGAAGCGAGGATTGGAAGAAATGAATAATTTTTGTTGACAAGGAGATAGTAACGTATAGACGAAAATAGGCGATAGATAGGAAGAGAAGTGGATATTTAAATAGATAAGGATTAATTGAAATTCATAAGGAGCTATAAAGGGATAGACAATAGACGAGAGATAGGAAGGAGTAAAGAAATGAGGATTGAAAGAGTTACATGCAGAGATAGAAAGAGATAGAGAAGTGGAGATTGATAGAGATGGGTGTTGATGTTCTTCTAGGCTGAAAAAGAGATTTTAAAAGGCAAAGATAGTTAAACGTAAGATAAATGAAGAAACTGAAGATATAGATTATAGATATTAAAAAAGAGATGGAAAAAAATAGAGCTGGATAAACAAGAGATAGATTGAAATAGAGCTTTTTTGGATGAAAGGAATACAATTTTTTTGCGAATAAATAGACTAAGAGATAAATAGAGATAGGTGTCACCAGAAATAGAGATAGGCTGAGAGTTAGAAAGAGATAGATATTACTCGACACAGGGATAGGCTGAGAGATAGAAAGAGATGGACATCATCGGACTCGAGGATAGAATAGTGGATAGAAAGAGATAGTTTTTGAGGATGCAAAATCGATACTTGGAAGAGATCGAAACGTTCTATCTCTTTCTATCTTGAATTTTCTATCTCTTTCCATGTCTTTACTTCCATCAGGGTTTGCTTCTTTTTCAATCGAGAATACATATCTAGATTCTAGAGCACATCTTCAGAACAATATATAGTTGCAAGATGTGCGTCCCTTATCCCTATTAAATCTACCTCGTTATTTTTGAAAAAGATACTTTCTAACTTTATACCCTTTGTGAATTTAAATAACATTTCTTCCCGACATTATTAAATACCGATCAGACTATCTCGGTAAAAAACATTCTTAGAGTCGTACACAAAGGATAACAACAACAACAACAACAACAACACAAGCATTACCTTATTACTTAATATTCATGCAATGAATGTATATAAATGAAAATCCCCCTCTTTACTTGCGAATCCCAGAATAACTGCCTCTACTTTTTCATAGTGGAGGCCCTTGTGCTCAAGGAGAAAAAGTATCCGAGAAAATGAAAGGTGAAAATAAAAAGAAAGAAGATGGAAGAAAAGAATAAAGGAGTCAGGTGACAAAGAGGAAAGAGTCAGTTCGAACCTTCTTAGTAATTCAAAGTCAGGTCACGGATGTCGCGAAGCGTAATAAGGGTACAGACGTAATTGACACGTTGGATATCTGCGGGGTTTAAACGGAGCGTGCTCGGAACGTGTTCGAACCATCGACATTGATTCTTTTGTCAAGGAAGTAGTCGTAGCAGGTGTAAAATAAAGAAAAATTACGATATAAGGGTGGCGAATGGTATAGAGATGGAGAAAGATGAGGGCCAAGCCTGCGAGTGAAAAGGAAGGGCAAGAGGGACTAACGCCTTACTTTTTATTTTATCACCTCTCTGCTATAACTGTATCGCTGAGAATATAGGTGTAAAGTGCTTTTAACGTAATCACTCCGAGCACCGAACGAGAACTTTTTGAAAGTGAGATGTTATAGGGCGTGTCTGATGGGAAAAAATATTTACGGGTATGTGTGGTGCCTCGAATAAAATTGATACATTTACCCCAGGATCCTTTTTTCATTTGGAAAATAGAATTAGCGTAGAATAATATAGCGGCGAATTGTGCGATTCAAGAATTTTTAGATTTAGTGAAATTTATTTTATTGGTTTCGCCGAGATACCTTTATATCCTTTTACATCCCTTAAGATTAATGGCAGTCCGCGAAAATCCCATGATAGAAATAAGAAAAAAACTATTTAAAATCAATTTCACAACCCCGCTGGAACTAAAGAGATAGAAAGAGATAGAACTTTTCTATCTCTTTTAAGTATCCATTTTGCATTCCCAAAACGTTATCTCTTTCTGTCCACCATTGTATCATCATTTCCGGTGTTGTATATTTTTTCCATCTCCCAGTCTATCCCTATGTCTGTTAAAATATCTATCTCCTTCTATCCCTAAGACTTTCTCTCCATTATTAACTTAAAGGACTCAGGAATTATGCGGTAAAAACCAATATCACTTATTTGAAAGAGGTCTATCCCAATTTATATCGTTATTTATCCAACCCTATATTTTTCAATCTCATTGTTAATATCTATAATTTATATCTTCAATTTCCTCATATATCTCTCGTCTAATCAGCTGTGCATTTTTTCATATCTTTGTCAGTCCTTATAATCACTAACCTATCTCTTTTAATCTCCTTATTTCTATCCCGGTCTATCTCTCACCTATACAAGTCTATATGTTTTAATCTGGTTGTCAGTATAATCACTTTTCTCAAACGAAATAATTGAACAGAAATGAGATAAATATGGACGGATTTCGATTAACAAGATAGAAAGGTATAGGCAAGAATAGGCAAGAATAGGCTAGAAATAGGAAGGATATATTCCTTTCTATTTGTAAACTAGGTTTGAGATAGAAATGAATATAGGAGTGGGGATTGTAAAAGATTGAGGCGAATTTGGAATAAGAAGGAGATAGAAAAATATAAACGAGAATAGAGGAGAAATAGGAAAGAATAAAGAAGTGGGGATTGAAAGGAAAGAATTGACATTAACAAAGAGATAGAAAAAGATAGACGAAAATAAGCGATAGATAGGACGAGAAAGTGGGTATTAAAATAGATAGGAATGAATTGGAATTGATAAGGAGCTATAAAGGGATTGACAATAGACGAGAAATAGGAAGGAATATAGAAATGGGGATTGAAAGAGGTATGAGCGAAATTGTGATTGACAGGAAGATAGAAAGGGTTGGGCAGGAGTGGAGGTTGAAAGAAATAAGAGCGAATTGAGACTGATAATGAGATAGAAAAGGATAGACAAGAATAGGAAGGATTATAGGAGTGGGGTTTGTAAGAGATAAGAGCGAATTGTTAAAAAGAAAGAAATAGAAGGATATAAACGAGAATAGAAGAGAAACAGGAAGGAATAAATAAGTGGGGATATAGTAGCGAGGATTAAAAGAGATGAGTTATTTTCATTCGACAAGGAGATAGAAACGTATAGACGAGAATAGGCGATAGATAGAAAGAGAAAGAGGTATTGAAATGGATAGAAATGAATTGATATTGATAAGGAGATATAAAGTGATAGACAAGAATAGGCGAGAGACAGAAAGGCATAAAGAAATGGGGATTGAACGATGTAGGAGCGAAATTATTGTGATTTACAAGAGGATAGAAAGGAATAGATAATGAGAGAAAAGGATATTAATTCAGAGAGAGATAAAAAGAGATATAATGGAATAAGCGAGAGATAGATAGAATTAGAGAAATGTGGATTGATAGTCATAGGCGTGAAGGTGAATTGAAATGGAGACGGAAAGGAATAGAAACTTGGAGATTAAAAGAGATAACTAAAAGCATATTGAGATTGACAAGGAGATAGAAAGGGATAGACAAGTATATACAGATAGAAAAAGATAGAGAAGTGGAGATTGAAAGAGATAAGCGTTGATGTGCATTGAGATGCAGATATAAAGAGATAGTTGAAGATAGAAGAAGAGATAGACAAAAGATAGAAAGAGATAGAGAAGTTTGGATTGAAAGAGATAGACGGGAATAGACGAGAGATAGAAAGAGATAGAAATGGATACGATTTCTATCTCTTTACATCCAGCAGGAATACTTTTTAAAAGCATTATATTTTCATTGCCAACAGAAATTACTGAGGTTCAAGGAAATTACTCGGTAAGATTTTAAGGGATTTTAAAAGATTTCAATGGAATTTGCGGAGTTTTCTGAAGAGGTATAAAGCATATAGCGTCCTTGTTTAAGGAAAAAGTATAAATATTGAAACTAAAGCTCGCTCTATAAAATGTATGAATGAATTGTAAAACGGGCTTATTGATGCGATGCAAATTAGAACTTGAGATTGTGCAGATTGTGCAAATTGTTTAGATTGTAAGCATTGCGGAGTAGAGTGCACGATGTGAAGGAAGCTTGATATCTCACAGTAGAATTTCGCTTAGAAGTGGTTCCATTTCTCTTTGCAGGCGCCTCAACTTGATAACTATTCACTATTTTCCAGTCTGTTGTGTTCGAGCGTATAATTGAGTTATAAGTTTTCCATCGAGGGCTTTCCAACGTGAACAAAACCAACTCTCCCACAATTGTCTCTCCACCGCTTATCTCCGACCATATTGCAGTTTCGCCATTCACGCGTCGCAAACAAGCGAAAATCACTCTGATCTTTTCTTACTTTCAACAACTCGAAAACTTCATTTTTTGATAACGAGATCTTGAACAGAAGTTTCAGATGCCATTTTTTTATGAATCTACTTTCTCTAATTTAAAAATATTCCTCAAACGGGAGCAAACCCCTAATTAGAAATTTCCGAAACTTTCAGCTACTTTAATCTAACAAAAATTACAGTTTCACAAAGTTTCGACTTGGCCGCAGTTGAATTCGAAAGAAGTTGACTTTCGTAACGAGGGAGATCCTGACTACTCCCGGGAAACACTACATTTCGTGAAACTACTTGGATTTAATAAGCTCTCAGAACGACGCAACTTGACAGATATGCGAGCTTGAGAGAAAGACGACAACCGAGGGGAAGGAAGGGTGGTGATTCGAGTGTCACATATTGTTCTTTCCGCTCAGTTTACCGAGTTTCCACCCAGCTAGGACACATAAATGTCCTCCGAATAACCCGTCCAGTAATATAGTAGGGTTGATACCCCCGGGGCAGCTTATACGCTCCTAGTTGCAAGAGAATGGGGATGAAATGTATGGTTATGCCACTCGCTCATTGTGCAAGTTATCAAATCGGTTGTTCCTGAGCACCGGTCTTCTTGTTCCGCGTGATAAATTAGACAATAGAGAAAAAGTCCATCAACTCAAACCTTCATTCCACATCGACACATTCGCCAATTCTGTAAAAAATCCATTATCGAAGTAGGTCAACTGTAGTCTAATAGTATGAAAAAGAATTAAATGTATACCATCTTCTTCCACTCTGTCTTATAATACGCCCACTTTTATTGGACCACGCCTTTTTAATAGACACGCCTACTAACACACCCATTTACAACGCTTACTTTTGTTAGACCACACCTTTTTAATAGACACGCCCTACAACTACGCCTTTTTATTTATACACGTCAACTAACCACATCCATTCGCAACGTCCGATTTTATTAGACCACACCTTTTAAATAAACACGCCCTAAAACCACGCCCATTTGAAACGCCCATCTTATACACATTTGAATTCACGCGTTTCTTTCCCGCAATTTAAATTGACATTTGAAATAAGCATACATAATACGATATATATTTTCATTTAGTAAGGCAAGGCTATTTCTGATGTCTGCGAAGTGTAGGAATTCTCGTTATAATACTAAAATACTAGAGCATTTTTTTTGATTTATTTAAATGCCACACGTTTACTCCACAAGTAATGGAATTTCTTGCGAATGTAGGACAGGGTCGTGCAGAAATATCATCTTATTATCGTCTCTTGAAAGCATTGTTTCTCGGGAGATGAAAAACGTCCTCGCGAATGTTAGCAATATGAGAGGAGTTACTTTTAATTTTTCATAAATCAAAATTTTTGAAAGTTAGAAAACATGCGGAATTTTTGGAAATGGAGGGCTTGGTCGCCCACATCAGACTCTGTTTTTAGACGAGTCGGTGGTTTGCGCGCGTTTCAAACAAGCGAATCCCAGAGCCACAAACTCGTTACCGAACGAAGCTTGTGGCTTGCGGATCTGGGTCGTTCGATTCCACTAATGACTTCGTATAAAGAATTCAGCGGATACGTCCGGTTCGATCCGCTTGTACAAAACTTACACGCCCGGAGCTTTTAATTGCGTCTAAACGTCAAGCCTCGCCGTGATACTTCTCAGCTGACCAAACTTTAATCACGCTGATGTATCATCCACCACAACATCCCTTTCGATTAGCGAAATCGGAAATCGTTGGATAAAAAGACAAACGTTCAATCAATTCACTCTTTTCTATTATATGCAGAGAATTTTCCTATATTTGTTGATTGATGTTGATATAGATAACTGTCACGAACTCCAGTGATAGTTTTTCGTTCTTCTCGTGGATAAAAAAAAGACAATGTGGGTAAGTAAGCAGTACGTCACGTAGTGGCCTCTGTTCCTATCTAAAGTCCAAAAGTCGTATCGGTAAATCCTAAAGAAATCCCGAGTCTTATTTATCGGCACTTTAAGGCTCCGCCGGCAATAAGTTTCGATTGCCGATTCTGTTTTTGCGCAAGAGAAACCTTCTTACGACTATCCTTGCCCTTCTCATCCTCTTTTGAACCTATTCAGGCATTAAACGTTTAAGAAAATAAAATACCTTCTCTAAAAATTATTATACAATCCTGCTATCTCGCTTTTCATCCTCAAAATCCCTGCCCCTCATTACGCCTTTCTTCCCGCTTACACTTTCCATTCATATATTTTTAAGGATGACCTCCTTAATCGAAGAAAGCAATTCCCAGTTCAGACATTTGGAGTCTTTTTTAAGGACTTGAGAGAAATTAAAAAAATTGGAGATTTAAAAACTCGATAGTTATTTCAGGTGTACTTGAAAGATGTGATAATAATGTAAAATAATTAAATCGAGTAAATTCAAGCGAATTGGAAGTTGAAACGAAGTACAGGACGTATTTGAAAATCAGAGTCTGTAAAACAATAGCATTGGGAACGCGACCTAATCCCACTGAATCTTTTATGGTATCAATTGTGATCCGAAGTTAGATCGAAGCTTTGCGAACAATGGAGACACTAAATTCTCAAGTTTTTGAGAACCCTCATGAACTGCTGGAATATTTAATTTAAATAAAAAGCTTTCATCGTTCTGTCGTAACGACCTTTTCGTCTCTTCCCTCGCCTAAAAAATATGAGAAGTTCAATTGTCTTTCTCGGAGTAAAATTGGACTTGAGAGAAATTGCAAGCGAGAACGACAAGTTACGGCACGCCATCATCAGGATTCGCAGAATATCTTTGAAAGTTGAAACGCGAGCAATTTAGCGCCTCCTTCACTCGCTGAATATCTATATTTTGCCTAACTATTATAAAAACTTTTCAGATAAATCAAAGCTCAATTGCCGTCCCGAGGGAGAAGAGGGTGTCGGAACTTTTGACTTCTCCGCCCTCCTTCCTTATTCATCCCCACATCCGCATTGGCTTCCGAGCTCTGCCAACCCTCTCTGAACTTAGCTCTAATCCAGTCGTGCCACGGGGACAACTTTATTAGGCGGGAATTTGAAAACTTTACAGTTTTCGTGACAGTACACGTTGTTTCCTATTTAATAGAAACGAAAATTCAGTTAGGATTCTCTCTCTCTCTCTCTCTCTCTCTCTCTTTCCTTTCCACTAAGCTTTCAGTGTAGATGTAGGTACCTATGTTATGCTTTGGAAATATCAGGTGATGGGGACAATATCATGAAGAGATCGTAACTGTGACTGCAGCAACTGTAGAGATGAGTTTCAGCTGCTGCTGCAGCGCCGTCTGTATTTTATGAACGACATGGAATTCTGACCAGTGCAATAATGTCGAATTCTCCTCTCGTCTTCACCGACTCAGAATAATGCCTCGATCAACCCACGCGTTCGTTGCTGGAGCAGAAACTCCCCTCCATGTTCAGCTTTTGTATTTAATTAATTGAATCTGAAAGCTCAAAATAACTCTCCCCTGTTGGAAGTAAAAAGATAGAAAGGAAGAGTGTACAATTGGAAGGGATAGAAAATCTCTATCCTCTTCTAACCATTTCTATCTTTTTACTACCAACAGGGTCATCAGAAAAACACAAATGCTTTTGAAATAAGCAGTTTGGCATTAAAACAAATAACTTCGGCGGCATAAACATATTCTACTTAAATTAACTTATGTACTCGTAAAGAGAATACTATTTTCTAAGACATTACTTTGCATTTATGCACTACCAGAGATGAGACGATAAAAGGCTTTGCGGTGGATGTGGGGGGAAAATCGCGGATTTCAGCCAATTAGATGAGCTGGTCCTTATTGCACTACATTTTAACGCGATCAAGGCCATTAAAGTGCGTCCTAGACACATTTAATGGCCACTTTTAATGTAAATCGCTTTCCTCTCTGTTTACAGCCACCTTGGTTGCGAATTACATCGGTTTACACGTTGCAAAATAAGCTATATAACTTCACGAACCTTCGTCTCCTGAATTGCCCCTTGCAATTTCCTGTTTCTCTCGACACGAAGCGACAGCTCTTTTTATCGACGCTTCTCGAGATTTCCCATCCGCCGATTGCGTTGCTCTACTGTCTTCCTCTTTTCCTTTACATATAGTAGAAACCAGCCCTTCAAATTTCTCCAATCGCGAGAGATCTTGCAATATTACACCTTCAAATCGTTTGCACCTCCGGTCGGAAGTCTGCACACTTCCTGGCACTTTTTCGCTGAAGACAGTGTGACCTTAAAAAATAAAAGAGAAATTAATAACAGTGTTTTATTTATTTTTTGTTTAAAATTTTAAATATCGCCTCTTTTTGACTAAAGAAGAAATCTTTGGGAGATTAAAACTTGGTCCGAGGAATCTGCGACACGATTCCGGAATACAGAAGCGTTTTGCGGCAAGAGACATCATGAGAGGTAGTGCTCGCAGTGTACAAGTGTATTCTCTGAAATGGACTTGCTATTATGCCCAAACTAAAGCCGGGCATTCAACCATCCACAAGCTTATTAGTATGCAAGCGAGCTTGTTGCCTTAGGTGGCTTGAAAGCCCAGCGTGTCACATTCACGACGTGTTTCCTCGAGACGAGCAACACACTGCAAGGGAATAGGTTACGGTTTCCACCCAATACGTGCATCCGCACCTCAAGAAACATTAAAGACACCACGCTATGTTAGCAAGATTTTTTCCTCTCTTTTCTTCCACTTTTTTAGACTATTAAAGTATTTTTCATTTTACTACACGACAATATACTAGAAACGTGCATTTTAATGTAAATATAAATTAAAGTTATTTAATAGTCATAGAGAAATTAACAGTAAACACTGTGTCTAGTAATATCTATCATCTCTTCCTATCTTTCAGTCTATCCCAATTTCTGCTAATATCTATATCTTTCAATCCCTCAGTCTATTTCTACGCTAAAATTTTTTACTCCTTTCTATATCTCAGCCTATCCCTCTGCCCGCTAATATGTATCTCTCAGTCTATCCCTATTTCTGTTAATATCTATATCATTCAATCCCTCAGTCTAGGTCTACGCTAAAATTGTTTATTCCTTAGACCTATCCCTAAGTCTATCCCTATTTCTGGTAATATCTATCTCTTTCTATCCATCAAGTCTATCTCTATCTCTGGTAATATCTATTTCTTCCAATCCCTAAGTTTATCTCTTTCTAGTAATATCTATTATTTCCTATCTCTTAGTCTATTTATTAGCAAAAATTGTATTCCTTTCTATCCCTAATTCAATCTCCCTTGCTAGAAATTTGAATCTTCATATTATAAACAAGCATAATAATTTTATAACTACAATATTTTGTACACACATATTATTCCAATCATAAATAACGTATATAACACTGAAAAATTCACATCTATTTCAATTCCCTTTTTCCTCTAACTTATCCTATTCTTTGTGAAAATATATATGGCTAAGGTCACACCTCCAAAATGCTCTCAATTAATTACAAATCTTTAAATGAAAATTTTTAAATGAAAAGAAAAAAGTTAAATTGAAACAGAGAAGAGGACATTTAAAAAGATAGGTTTAGAAATAGGCTCTGACAGAAATCAAGGGATTGAAACACATAGGAGTAAATGTATAGAAATGTATAGACGTGAATAGAAGAGAGATAGGAAGAAATAAAGAAGTAGGGATTAAAAGAGATAGGAGCGAATTTTGATTAACAAGAAGATAGAAAGGGATAGGCAAGAATAGGCAAGAAATAGGAAAGAATAAAGAAGTGGGAATTGAAAGCAATGGAAGAATTGAGATTAACAAAGAGATAGAAAAAGATAGACGTGTATAGGCGAGGAATAGAAAGGGATGTAGAAGAGACGAGTGATTTTTATTGACAAGGAGATAGAAACGTATAGACGAAAATAGACGATAGATAGGAAGAGAAGTGGGTATTGAAATAGATAGGAATGAATTGAAATTGATAAGGAGATATAAAGGAATAGAGAATAGACGAAAGATAGGAAGGAATAAAGAAATGGGGATTGAAAGAGTTATGAACGAAATTGTGATAAACATGAATATAGAAAGGGATAGAGAAAACTGGAGATTGAAAGAGATAGACGTTAATGTGGATTGAGATAGAAAAAGATAGGCGGAGATAGAAAGTGATAGGCGGATGTCGAAAAGAGATAAAAAGGGATAGAAACTAGGAGATTCAAAGAGATAATCGTGAAGTGGATTGAAATGAAGATAGAAAGTGATAGAGAAAACTGGAGATTGAAAGAGATAAAAGCGAACTTCGATTAAGAAGGAGATAGAGAGGGATAAATAAGTATATACAGAGATAGAGAAGTGGGGATTGAAAGTGATAGAAGAGAACGACGATTGACGAGGAGATAGAAAGAGATTGAAAGAGATAGAGGTTGATGTGGATTGTGATGGAGATAGAAGGAAATAAAAAAGAGATAGAAAATATGAGAATCAAAGACACAAGCATGGATGTGAACTGATATGGAGATAAAAAAAGATAGACGGGGATAGGTGAGAGATAGAGAGGGATAAGCAATCTGTATCCCTATTCCTATCTTCGAGATACAAGTAGATAGAAAGCAATATAATTTCTATCTCTTTCTACTTCCAGCAGGGTAAGCTTAAGAAATATCCATTTGGAATAAGATTCGTTCGTCGCGAATTCATGCTCAATAAGCCATATTAGCCCTCTCTCTCTCTCTCTCTCTAATCAAGTTTATTACTTGTGTCTGATAGGTTCATCGAGTTACAGACTCGATATATGCGCAAACCTGCATCCCTGTATCTTGGTTGCTTGCTCGCAATTTGCCGCAGGGGAAGAATCTACTATATGGGGATTCTAGAAATACGTTGGAACGGATCAAAATATGGTACCTATGAGAGAAAAGGGAATTGAGGTTGGAGAAGGCATTTAGCGACACAGACAACATCAATGCACATAGTCCACCCGAGAAACACCTGCAACCAATATAGCAGCCTCTATTTCGTATCGCTTCATTTCCCAACAAGTGCAAAATCATTTTATGATCGAATAAGCTGAGGGTCTTTGACTCCGTTTAGCTAATTAATGATGTTTCAGGAATTATTGGAGAGGGAAGCTTTTAGCAAGTAATAAGAAACAAGCTTTTTCAGATGAACATCAATTAATAAATGTCAGTACATTCGGAATAAATTCAATCGGTATTGATAAAGTCCCCCCTCGAACATTGAGAGTGGAAATTTATTTGTTGTTAGCAACGTTTTTCTCTGACAAGGCTCACATTTTCCCCTTACCCTAATCGTCAATTTTCTAGACAATAATAGAAGCGTAGCAAATGTGATACCTCCTCTGTTACTGACAGACAGAGAAAAGGCTCCGTGTTGAAGGGTTGAAAGCATGATTTACTCCTTTGGAAATCGAGTTTTATGCGCTCGACTTGAATCCAAACACATCATAAAGTAACAAATAAAGAAGAGAAAGACAAATAAAAGAAAAACAAATAAAGAAGAGAAAAACAACAATCAACTTGAAATATTGCGAGGAGAAAATATTTTTCGATTTACATGTGATGGTTCGTTAGGTACGGGGAATAGCAATCAATGTAATAAATTGCGAAAAATGTGGTTTCATTTGAACCGATTGAAATTACTATTTTGAGCACTTTTGAAGGAAGTAATATCTACACCATTGATTGCTTTCTCCCTTTTGTTGCCGGAAAAGGGAAACGAAATTGTTGACCGGTGAAATCGCTGATGCAAATGTCGCCATGCAACAAAACAACGAGAGTGTTCACCACATCACACGTTACCGCGATCCGCCATGCCAAGGTACATCCTCGTCGATATTGCGTGGTAACAGGTGTTTAGCAATAAAGTGACGTGGCTTGTCTCCCTACATTTCTCTCCCTTTTGACTCTCTGAGTCGTGTTTATAGCATGAAACTGACAGACACGACGCTCTTCATTGTCCCGTCTTTTGAGAAAGTAATTTATTCAAAAAAATTTTAATTAAATGATCAACACGATTTTCTTTACCAATCATTAATAGCAAATCTCAGAAAACAACTCCATTTTTATTCAAAAGAACGAACGCGTGCTCCGCGCGCAAATTTACGTTCTTTTTTCAATATTATATAATTTTTTATAATTTGTTTCTCTAATCTCTTGAAATCTATGTTAAACTTCCTGAAAAACTCTAAAAATTCCAAGAAACCTTTGAAAACCTGTGAAATCGCTTAAAATTCGTGAAAATATTTTAAAATTTCAGAAATTTCTTGAGATTCTTTTAAATTCAATGATAACAATTCAAATCTCTTTTATATCTTTTAAAATCCATTAAAAGTATTCGAAATATCTTCACATTCTATAACACCCTTAAAAATTCGAGAAAAATTTTCATACTCATCAATCTTCTGAAAACCACGTTTGAATTCATGAAAATCTCGAAAAATTCCTTCAAACCTTTTGAAATTGCATGAAAAACTTTTCAATTCCCAGAAAAATTCTTGAAATTTTACAGTAACATTTAAAATCTCTTTATATCTTTTATATCCTTTAAAAATATTACATAGAAATCTTATCAAATTCCATGATGTCCTTCCAAATTCCCACAAAATCATTTAAATATCAGAAAAATCTCTCGAAATCACTTAAAATTATTATAAATCTCATAAAATTCCTTAAAATTTTAGGATAATATTTCAAATTCCTCAAAAACCTCATAAAACTTTTACAAAGCTTTTAAAATCCCTTAAAATTTCACGAGATATCCTAAAATCTCAAACAATTCTACAAAATCGTTCTAATATCCTAAAAATCTCTTGAATTTAGTAAAAGTCACTTAAAAATCATAAAAATGCACATAAAAACCTTCAAAATCATTTATCTCTTGAAATTCATATTAAAATTCATGAAAATCTCTAAAAATTCCTAGAAACCTCTTAAACTTCTTTTACATTTAAAATCCCTTAAAATCATTAGAAATCTTAAAAAATTCCATGAAATCCTTCAAAATTTCACAAAATCTTTTAAAAAGTGGAAAAATCACTTGAAATGCTTATACGTAAATTTTTAGAAATCTCATAAAATTGAATCAAATCCATAAAAATTCCACAATATCTTTTTAAAATCGAAAAATTTCTTGAAAACCTTTAAAAAATGCACAGCTTTTTGAAAACCCTTAAAATTTGACAAAAACCTTCGAAATCTTTAAAAATTCCCTTAAAATTCCTAGATTTTCAATGTATTTCGAGTTTAGACTCGAGACAAAATCATTATTATCGAAACCAAATCGATACTTACACGGCGAATCAGGAGTGCGAAATAGGCGTTACGATATTTCGACTTCGACTCAATCAGTTCAACCATCGAATTTCAATCTTCAGTCAATTAAACATTTTACCAAAACTCACATCGTAAATTGTCGTTAAATTTTTTGGCAAAAATTCATTAGCTGCTCGGGATTTAATTAGCTTTGTTTTTGCGATAAAACTCGTTACTAAAAAAACGATAAAACGTGAAGCGTACAAGGCGCTAACTTTTACCCAGATGCCTCCTGTTCAAACGTGATGTCCGCTTTTGGGAAGCGCATTTTAATCGAGAGAAATGGAAACGCTTGCCTGATAGAAAAGAAAAGAAAAGAAAAGAAAAGAAAAGAAAAGAAAAATACCATGAGAGAGATGAAAAAACCAGATCCGAATGAAAATGGTCATTCGCTTTCACGATTAGGTGTATCCCAATCCAGTCGGATTAGTTTCCAGCTATAAATTCTCAGAAATCTCTATGGCGTAGCCAGCATAGAGAACGCAAACCGTATATACACCTTGAAAATGAGTAGAGTCCGGTTACTAACTCAATAAATATTTGTTTACTTTTATTCTGCTTTTATTCCTCGAAGCCATTAGAATTTCTGATGAGGGCGAATATTAACTAATTACTCGAAATTAAATTTAATGGAAATTTCATTAAAAAGCAACGCGTCGAGCGCAGGTTTAAAGAAATGAGTTTAGTTACAATTAAACTTTCATGAATACTAAAATTTTATTAGTTGACACGTTTAACAGCCGCTTTGATTATTCTTCCGCTCGTAAAGTCCAGTTTAACCCGAATGCAGGAAACATGATAGCGCTACCTTATGATTAAATAAAATTCCCTCGTAAAATTCACCGGGAAATTTATCTACTGAAATATTAATTGCATCGTTTACCTAAATTCGTAAAAATACGATTGCAAACGAAACTGCGAATAACACTCGAAATTGAATACAATGTTGATTTGGTGAATATGCTCTATTGTAAGAGTTTGATTATGGGGTTTATTACAAAATTCGTGCGGGTCGTTGGTCACAATGATTATTTCATGAGTCATGTCATTGCTCATAATTTTCCGTTAACGTGGCGCATAATATCATCCGCAGTAATATTCTGTGCACGAATTGACGTAACATTAAAGTTTCGCTGAGGCAACATTGATGCACCAAGTAGAATGAACAGCTATGTCATAAACAACCCACCCTTTTAGCTTCGTTAAGGCTAATGGCATAAAATTATGGGATTGCCAATAATTATTACGCGAAAGTATTTTACGTAATAATTCGTTGCTATTTCTTATGGGTGTAATAATATACACTCTCGGACGAGGAATATGGCCGGCCAACTAGTATAGCCACTGGAAACTAATAACGCGTTTTAATTAACAACAATCTGAACGATATTCCTGCTAATATTCCTGCACTGCGCTATTAACCCCCGTTCTCGAAAACTAAACATGATATGTTCATCTAACTGAAAATGGTAGTTTGCAAATGTTTGTAGATAAACAGGAGATGCGCTGATTGATTGTCAACATTGAGAAGAAAAACAGAAACAAAATTACAGGTTTTCCTTTTCGACATGTTAAAAGTTAGAGTCTATGTTCAGCATTATTATATTATGTTCCCCTATTGAAAGTAAAAGAGATAGAAAGTCTATCTATTTGAATCTTTTTCAATCTCAATATTTATATCTTTCTCTATCCTTCGTCAATCTTCACCAATAATTTCCTATCATCCATCTATCCACGCTAATCTTTCTTTATTCTCCGTCTATAAACACCAATCTTTTTCTATCCCTTTCGCAAACTATTGCAGCGTCTATTTTTTTCAATCCTTACTTCCCTATCCATGTCTATCTATCTATATATATATATATATATATCTTTAAGTTTATCATCAAGTACATCCATTTCAATCTTTACCATTCTATCCATCTCTATACTTTTATCGTCTTTTCAATCCTTACATATCTCTCAAGTATATTCATTTCAATATAGGTTAATAATTATACTGACAAAGAGATTGAAAGGGATCTATCTACACCAATCTTTTCTCTATCCCTTTCCCAATTTATTTCAGCGCCTATCTTTTTCAATCCCTAATTTCTTATCCATGTCTATCCCTAGTCTAATCATTTGAATCCTTAATTATCTCTTTTACACGTTTATTGTTTTCAAACTATTAATCTATCCATATCTATCCTTGTATAATCATTTCAATCCCTTTCAATCTATCCTTAACTATACTACCAAGTCTATCCTTTTCAACCACTACATTTTCTATCAATGTCTATCCTTAAAATAAACATCTCAATATTTTTCTATCCTTTTTAAAATCTATACCTTTATACCACATCTGTCCACTTATATTAATTACAATCCTTCTCTATCTCTCTTGAAGTATGCAAGTCTATCCATTTCAATCTTTACCAATATCCAACTCTATCCTTGTATAGTCTTTTCAATCCTTTCCTATCTTTCTTGAAGTGTATTACCAAGTATTTTAAATAACTACATTTCTATCCGAGTTTATCCTTAATCTAATCATCGCAATCCTTTTCTATCATTTTTCAATCTACGTGGAAGTCTATCCTTTTCAATCCATACCTTTATATCCACCTCTATTCGCGTATAATAGTTTCAATCCTTCTCTATCGTCCTTGAAGTATACTATCAATCTATCAATTTCAATATAGGTTAGTGATTATACTGACAAAAAGATTGAAAGGGATAGAGATGTATAGATGAGAAATAAATGAGATTTAAGATGATTTATCGATTTAACAGAGATCGAAAAAGATAGAGATGATTAAAGAAGGGACCTATACACATCAATGTTTTCTATCCCTTTCACAATTTATTGCAGCGCCTATCTTTTTTAATCTCCACTTTCCTATTCATGTCTATCCCTGGTCTAATCATTTGATTCCTTATTTATCTCTTTTACACGCTTATCCTTTTCGATTTTCAATTTCTACTAATCTATTCATATCTATCCTTATATAATCATTTCAATCCCTTTCAATCTTTCCTTAACTGTACTATCAAGTGTATCCATTTCAATCTTTACCATTCTATCCATCTCATTTCTTGAATAGTCATTTCAATCCGAGTTCTTATTTATATCCGAGTTTATTTTTAATCTAATCATGTCAATCCCTTTCTATTCTTTTTTCAATCAACTAGGACTACTTTCTTCAATCCATACCTTATATCCACATCTATTTGCGTATATTAATTTCAATCCTTCTCTATCGCTCTTGAAGTGTTCTGACAAGTCTATCCATTTCAATATAGGTTATTGATTATACTGAGAGTGATTGAAAGGCAGGGTGTCTAGTGATCAGGCAATTTGAAATTGCCAGGTTTTTCTCGGTTTCCTCCTGGTATGTTCCAGTCATTTTCCGGTCAAATTTTTTTCCTTCAAGTCTCTAATTTCACGAAAACCTTCGAAATATCTGAAAATTTGGAAAAATAATATAATATATTATAATATAATATGATTATATATTAATATATCTTATTTCTTTAAAATAAGAAATCTATTGAAATCCGTTAAAATTCGTCAAAGTCTCTTAAAATTCCTTAACATTCTAGATACTATTCAAAAAAACCTTTATATCCTTTCAAATCCATTAAAATGTTTAGAAATCCCATAAAATTCCATAAAATCCTTTAAAGTTTCATAAAATCTTTAAAAATTTCTTGAAATCAGATAAAATTATTAGAAATCTCATAAAATTCCACAAAATCATTAAGAAGTCCACAATATCTTTTAAAAAGCAGAAAAATTTCTCAAACTTTTTTAAAACAGAAATATCGTTTGAAAACCTTCCGAATTTTATGACAACCTTCAAAATCTTTTTAAATTCTATAAAACCTTTCAAAAATTAGAAAAATCTCTTGAAATCCCTTGAAATGATTATATATCTCATAAAATCCTTAAAAATTACACAAAACTTTGTTTGAATCATACAAATCTCTGGAATTATTTTTAAATTCCTTGAAATTCCCAGAAACCTCTTGAAATTTCTCTCTAAAAAAAGTAATATAATGAAATATCTCAAAAATCTCGCAAACATTTTTGTTGAAAACTTGATTGGCTTTTGTAAGACTTGATACTGTGAGAAATAAAACAAAATAATCGAGCGCGTATCGCGTGTGTTAGTTTGCTTGTTTTCTTAAATTCGATAAAGTAGAAATGGAATAAAAAAAAGATAAAGTAGAGAAAAGTCGATTTTTCCATAAAATACGAAAAATTCTCGGTCCTAAATGAAATTCCAGGATTTTTCCCGATCAAATAAAATTCCCGGATTTTTCACGGTTTCCCGGTCCACTGAGGAAAGAAAAGGATAGGGAATAGAAAATTCTAGGGATAGAAAATCTCTATCCTTTTCTATCTTTTTACATCCAACAGGATTATCATATCATAATAAGCTGAACAAACTTTGAGACGAAGATTAGTAATAAATACACTAATTTACAAATACTGGGATAAAAAATAAAATTTAAAATGTAAAAATATAGAAATGAGAAAGAAATGACTCTTTAACAGTACATCAAGGATATTAAAACGAAAGACAGCAAAGGAGAACAACCGGAAGAGATGGTGGAAGGGGTTGGTTGAGGTGATTCAGGGGCACTGCTCTGTGCAGTACGTACGAGGAATTTAAGACTCCATAAATGCCATAGCTGCCGGAGTGCAACAGGTCGGGAACTCGCTGGTAAGAATCCACGAGCTCGTTAAACTATTACCCACCTCCGAAATTCATATGCATAGGATCTCTCGGTAAGTGCAGTTCCGGAACTCAACGTTCCATTATTCCAGGATCGCCCTGGTTAACGTTGACAAGATTTTTTACATTCCAAAAATACTGAAACCTATCCACTTACAAAACTTTCTCAACGAGTTTCGCTTTAAAAATTGCATAAAAGTTGGGAATTTCTCAGTTAAGAGGGAATTCACGCTCACTTGTAGTATATATCATTTTAGGAAATTAAATTTATTGACATTTACTCACGAGAGTCACTAGCTCAGTTATCGTTCTCGACAACACTCAACTCAAAGTCAGTCCGCCGCTATTAAAAGCTTGACAATTCCATTGTAAAACTGCAAAGTGAGAATTATTGACAAGAGTCAATATCGATCAGTCGTTATCACGATTCGTCAATTTAACGCATTGTAAATGTGTCCAAGTCTTTTGCAAACCTCAATAAAAGGGACGTCAATCCAAAATCGAGAATTATTACTTTTTATGTTGACAAAACAGAATTTTATCATTAAAGAAAAGAGGTTCTTGAGATTATCGACCGGAGCTTCTATAAGCCTGGTTGTTTTAAAGTTTTTTTTAAAAGTACATATTTGTCTTCAATTTGTCGCATTGGTATCGACGTTCATAAATAAATGAGAATTCTTTCTAGTAAACAGTTTTGAAAAAGAACAAGACTCCTTGCAACTTTAATTATACATGTCTGCCGCCTGATTGGTCTTTGAATTCCCCCTTCGAGCTCGATATAGAATGAGTTCACTACTAAAGCAATCGATTTTCAGATGTTGGGCGAATTTCTCCATGGAATAGTTGTCGTTTTCCTGGTGAAAGAAAGAATTCATGTAAATAAAGAAAGCAGAAATACATATCTGTAAATTAAAAGAGAAAATCAAATCGATACTCTTGATTTTAATTCTATTACTAAAATTGGCATTTTTACATTTAAATTAGAAATATTGAAAATTATATTTTGCTCTATCCAAGAGGTGAATGACACAAAAGGCGACTGTCCACTGCTCTAGGAAAAGAGCCTTTAGGCCATCATCAGGATTGCAATTTCACTAATTGGCAAGGATAATTCCCTCGGGATCCGCGACGCGTTCATATCGATATTCAGCCACGGATTAAATTGTCGTTCCTGTATCGCCCGGAAAATTATACCACCCACCAGTTTTCCCCACAATGCGGAATATAAATTCCTCTCGATTTTCCGCTTCCGTCGCTCGTCTCCGAAATCCGAAGACGCAAGAGCCGGAAGTTTTTCAAGACTTCGAGGGAGTTTCTCGCTTTCCGGAAGCCGGAACTGTACTTTTCCAATTGGGTGGATTAGAATCATATAAATCTTGAGATAAAATGCGGTCTTGAGTTCGGTTTTATATACTGGAGGATCGAAACTCTTTTTCTCTTTCGTAATTTCTTATGTATTAAAAATAAAGATTTTTTTTTTTTTTTTTTCTGCAAAAAGTGGTTCGTCGCAGAGCAAATCCCTTGATTAATAATTCTGGGCACACAGATATACAATATAGTTTATCCAATATACTCTGGGCAAATATATACAGGATATATATAGAGAGGATTGAACACACATGATGCATAATCGACTCGAGTTGGGAAAATATATATATAGATGGAATAGTTTGCACTCCTGATTCGTCAACTCTTCATGTTGATTGTTTGGAGAGGCCTCAAAATCAAATTACTAACTCTGCCATTTGTCACTTGAATATAGTAGGTATACTTGAGTATAGTAGGTATCTCTAGATAATTAATCTCATTTTTTTTAAATCATTTATCTGCAGAAGGAGCTTATTATAAAAATCGTATATTATATATATATATATATATAGTTTTTCAATAATTTAACAATCCCATCTTCTGAGGATAATATTGATTCAATTCCGATTCAAAATGTGTTTTTACTACCTAAAATCCTTTTTAAAACATGCAGATTTTACAATAAAATGAACCACTCTCGGACAATAAAATAACAACATAAAAACAAATTCACTCAACTCTGACGTTGTTACTTATCAGGCATGGTCTGAAGTTGCCGTGATATGCTTCCTGGAATTTTTACGACGTAAACAAGTTGCGTAACTGTGTGGCTCGCCGCGCTCTTGAACCCCTCATCATAAACGGACCGACTAGAATTCTAAGATATCACCAGAAATTTTTTATTATTTTTTATAACATTGACGTCACCCTCAATCCTTTCCCCTTGTTTTTATCTTCCGGAAACAAAAAGAATCCCGTAACTGCATTACCCTAATGGAATAGGGAATAGGATAGGAATCCTATCCCTTTCTATCTCTCGCCTATCACATCTATCTCTTTCTATCTTCATTTCAATCCACATTTACGCTTATTTCTTTGAATTTCCTCATTTCTATTCCCCCCAGTCTCTTGTCTATCTCCGATTACCTTTTTCTATCACCATCTCAATTCACATCAATGCCTTTCTCTTTCAATCTCCACTTCTCTACCTCTTTCTATTTGCTTTTCAATCATTGTTCTCTCCTATCTCTTTCAATCCCCATTTGTTTATTCTTTCTATATTTTTCCATCCTCGTTTATCTCTTTCTATCATCTTATCAATCACCGTTCTCTCCCATCTCTTTCAATCCTCACTTCTCTATCTCTTTCTATCTCCATATGAACCTGTTTATACCTTTCTATCTCCTTATCAATCTCAATTCGCTTTTATCTCGTTGAATCTCCAGTTTTCTCCATCCTTTTCTATCACCATTTCTATCTATATCCACAATTCTCTTTAAATCTCCTCTTTTCTATCCCTTTATATCTCTTGTCTATCTCCGCCTATTTCTTTCTATCTTCATCTCAATCCACATCAATGCCTGTCTCTTTCTATCTTTTGTCCATCCCCGTTTATCTCTTTCTACTTCCTTGTCAATCACTATTCTCTCTTATCTCTTTCAATCTCCACTTCTCTAACTCTGTATATACCTGCCTATCCCTTTGTATCTATTTTTCAATCTTAATTCGCTTTCATCTTCTCCAATCTTCATTTATCTATCCCTTTCTATCCCATTTTCTCTTTTGTCTATCTCCGCCTATCTCTTTCCATCTCCATCTCAATTCACATAAACGCCTATCTCTTTCAATCTCCATCTTAATTCACATCAACGTCTATCTTTTTCAATCTCCACTTCTATTTTTTGTCCATCCCCGTCTATCTCTTTCTATCTCCTTGTCAATCTCAATTGCTTTTCTCTTTTAATCTCCAATTTTCTATCTCTTTTCATCTCCATTTCAATTCACCACCACACCTATGATTTTCAATCAAAATTTCTCTATCTCTATCTATCTCTCGCCTATTCCATTATATCTCTTTTTATCTCCCCCTGAATTAAAATTGCTCCTATCTCTTTCAATCCTCACTTCTCTATTCCTTTCCATCACTCAACTATTCCTACCTATCCCTTTTTATCTCTCACCTATTTCCGTCTATCCCTTTCTATCTTCCTGTGAATCACAATAATTTCGCTTCTATACCGTTTTCAATCCCCATTTATTGATTCCTTCCTATCTCCCACCTATTCTTGTCTATCCCTTTATATCTCCTTATCAATTTCAATTTATTCCTACCTTTTAACCCTCAATTCTCTTTCTATCAACCGCCTATTCTCGTCTATGCTTTTCTATCTTCTCGTCAACGAAAATCACTCATATCTTTGAATCCTCGTTTCTGTATCCGTTTCTATCCTTCGCCAATATTCGTCTATCTTTTCTATCTCTTTGTTAATCTCAATTCTGTCCTTTTTTCAATCCCCATTTCTTTATTCCTTCCTATTTCTCGTCCATTCTCGTTTATATCTTTCTATATTGTTATTAATCTAAATTCGCTCTTATCTCATACAATCCCCACTTCTGTATTCCTTTCTATCTCTAACCTATTCCCTTCTATCTCTTTATATATCCTTTTCCATGTCAATTTTCACCTATTTCTTTATATCCCCACATCTATATGCATTCCTAATTCTCGCCTATTTTTGCCTATCTCTGTATATACCTGCCTATCGCTTTCTATCTTCTTGTCAGTGAAAATTCGCCCTAATCACTTTTAATCCCAATATTCTGTCAATTTCAATCTCTCCCCTATCTACATTTATCACTTTCTACTTCCTTGTCAATCAAAATTTACTGCTATATGTTTTCATCCCCAGATTTCTGTTCCAGTCTATTTATAAACTTATCTTCTTGAATGTCTTCTTCTATGTTTCAATTTTACTCTTTTTCATATTAAAATTAATCTTTGTTTATCTTATTTCGGTTCAATTATTTCGTTTTAAGAAAACAGTTATTTGTAATTAATTGAGAGTATATACATGTGGGTGGAGATAGACAAGAGATAAAAAGGAATAGAAAAGAGGAGATTCAAAGAGATAAGCGTGAATATAATCCCTAAGTCCGGCACTAGCTCAGTGGACCAAACGTTGGACGAAGAGATAGAAATATATAGACATTACCAGAAATAGAGGGAGACCGAGAGATAGAAAAAGATTGATATTACCAGAAAGAGATAGACTGATGGATTGTAAGAGATAGATATTACCAGACACAGGGATAAATTGAGAGATAGGAAGAGATAGAAAAGTTCTATCTCTTCCTATCTCTGTAGTTCCATACCCTGTTGGAAGTAAAAAGATAGAAAAGGATAGAGATTGTAGAGATTTTCCATTCTTCCCAAGTGTAAACTTTGCATCCATGGATTGCAAAAGGGATAGAAAATGATTGAAGTGGTTAGACGTGAATAGGCGTGGATAGACGAAGAATACAGAAAGATAGAAAGATGGAAATTCAAAAGGAAAGAGATTATTCTAGAGATAAATATAGATCAGCATGGATAGGAGAGGATACATTTAGATACATTTTCCTTTCTATTTCAATTCTAAATATTGACAAAGATTCAAATAGATTCTATCTTTTTACTCCCAACTTGGTAAATCCAAATCGAAACAACACATTCTTAGAATGTCACCGATCATGTTAATGAAGATCTCCAGAAAAGCGACTCAAGTCGATCAAGTTCGTTTTTTTAAAAAACAGCTCAAAATTATCCATGATCGCTGCTTCGATTAAATACAACATGGAATTGAAACAGGGCTCGAGGCGCCTGAAATTCGCGTTGGTCGAGTGAATTCAATAGGATTGACGTCGAGAAATACTTGACAGGAAATGGACGTGGTGTGGGAAACACTACAGGCTACCACCACACGAGTAGAAATGGAAAATGAGAGGCTCTGGTGGTGTTGAGACAGTAGGAATGCACCGGCAATTGAGGACATCCAGCAACGGGGTGGTTTCTGAAGAGGTTTAATAATACAGTGGTAGAAAGTAGAGAAAGTGATAAGAGGAGAAAAAGAGAGGAGGTGAAAGATAAAGAGAGTGATGAGAGCAAGGACGAAAGGGATGACATTGCGTGACTGAGGACAGTGGTTCGGGGGGTTGGACGACGATTCGCACCGTCGACCGCAACTAAAACGCAACCTCGACAGAGTTCAGTTGCCAACCGGTAATGGGATTCCTCTGTTTCCCGGAACAATGATACGCTACGTCGCAGTATGAATTACGCATAATATACCGCTGGCCAAGCTGTGACTGTGGTTGGTTGTTCGGTCATACCTCATTTCTCTGAATATTTTTGTTCAGGTTGACTCAGTTTTCTGTTTTGTTCGATTCAATTACACATTGTCAAGCCAAATCTACTTCAATCCTACCATGGAATAATTTTAAATCAGTTGCAATTCAATCTCGATTAAATATAATACATTCTGACGTCAATCCTGATTTACGTTATAGATAAAAATTGATTTATGCGTTCAATATTTTATAAATACGCTCTTAAAACAGCAGTTAAAATATCAGCATTTAAAATTTGCTTCTCTCTCAAATTAAGTAAAAGCGTATTATTCTGTTGCATCAGTATTTACTCTATATTCACCTCACTGTTTTAAAATCAAGCAGACTCGATTGGTCGACCCTTCTGTTTACGTAAAATTATTCTAGACCACAATGTGTTTTATGGCAGATTAAACTGCTTACGCACACTGGGAGCATTAGCTGCTATAATTATAAAACCCGGATCAATAAGTAGACTATAATGTGTACGCACCCTTTTTCTGGATGCGTGCACTTGTGTCTTTTATCTTCTTTTTTTTTTTTTTCCTGAGTTCAAAGTTCCAATTCTTTAATCTCATTTTCAGAGACATCCTGTAAAAGAGAAACATTAACGGATTACTAATAACTTAATCATTTCTATGAGTCAATGCTAATTTTAATTTAGTAGAAAAGAGTTTAAAATATTAATGAAAATAAATATTGCATAACATGAATATGGGATTATTTCGAATTATTTAATAATTTATAATTCTGTTAAATGTTTCCTCATTGAATTTCAAATTTATTTTAAAATTAAACCATCCATAATGTATATTCCGGTCCGGGGTTTGGCTATAATTGTAAGTTGGCTTAGTTCTTAGCTTAGTTCTAAGTCTTCGGGCTTTATTGAAAAAATTGATCTAATTGGATTAAAAGACATGGTTGCTCATTTCAAAGAAAAAAATATCTGAGAAATATTCTCTCTGTAAAGCTCGCGTATCGAAGTACATTATTAGTGTCGGATTCGAGGAGCATTTTACGTCAGTTATACCAACGTTAAAGTGCCTTCACAGATCCACGCAGATCGTACTGTGGGTAAAGCTAAAGACCTCCTTTGACAATTTCCATTGCCGTTGGGGCATTCCATGTACGTTTGGTATCGATTATCGACGTTAACGGCAGCAGACGATGCTCTCGATATCACAGTGTCACATCAAACGACGACGACGACGACGACGACGACGACGACGACGACGCCGACGATTCGGACTCGGAACTGACCGTACCGATCCAAAAGGATCGTGGCCAGTCTGTTATCGACAGAATTCACTGTATATGATGGACACGACATCGAATGCAACCATTCTCCCTGTGAGCTTTCTCTTGGCGTGCCATGGAACCAATTAGATGAGACGTGCATTTTCACTCTCGCGGGATAAAAACCCGAGATAAAAATGAAGTAAAAAAAGTCTGTTTGGAAAGAAGTGAGAAAGACTGGATGATTGATATAAGTGAAATAAATGTACTCTTAAACGAATTTTTGAGTACAGAATATAAGAAAAACATATAATCTATAATCCTGAATCGAGTGTGATTCAATTTGGTTGGAAATATATAACGATCAATAGTGGCCTAGAAACCAAAATAAGTCGACGCAACCAAATGATGTTCCTTTTCTTCAGTCCACAATTTCGGTGATCGTCCCAGTGACTCGGATAATTGATCTCTTAGTAGTCAGATTTGAAATCACTGGTATCCATGTAATTCCAAATTATGATCTCTTTAGTCCAAAAGGAGAAGCTCTGAGTCTTCAGCACCGAATCCCAAAAATCCACAGCAAGAAAAAAGAACTGCTTTTTTGAATCCAGGATAGATCCCCTTTCCAACTCAACGGACCTGTTGAGAGTAAAAAGATAGAAAGTCTATCTATTTGAATCTTTTTCAATATTCGGGATTGAAATAGAAAGGAAAAATGTATCCAAATGTATCCTTCCCTATCCATGTTAATCTATTTTTATCTCTAGAATAATCTCATTCCTTTTGAATCTCCATCTTTCTATCCTTCTGTATCTTTCGTCTATCCAGATCTAAACACGACAATCTTTTTCTATCCCTTTTGCAATCCATAGATGCAAAGTTTACAAATCTGTTAAATCTCTGTCCTTTTCTATATTTTAACTTCCAACAAGGGAGGGGGCTCCAAAGGCTTCTCACTCCTGGTGCTTTCCTCTTTCTCAGTTTAGGTGGTCGCTGAGTACATAATCAGGGTGTCAACAAGATTCAATTTTTTAATTTTCCTGACTTTTCTCTGATTTTCAGAGTTTTCCTGACAGAAAAGTATTAAAAATACGTATAAATTTTCAATAATAATACTATTGAAATTTTTCAAAAAGATCCTATCAAATCACTTTAAATCTTTTGAAATTTGAAATCAGTTCACAACAATTAATATTCGTAAAAATCTCTCGAATTTGCAACAACTTTTGCAAAGATCTCTTAAAATTCATTGAAATTTCATAAAATTCGTAGAAACATCTTAAAATTCGACGAAATCCCTTGCAATTTGTTAATATTTCATGAGATCCTTTGCATTTTCATTAATCTTTTTGAAATTCTTCAAAATCCTTTAAAATACTTTAAATAACAAGAAAAACTTCAATTTTTTAAAATTTCCTGTAATCCTTCAAAATTCCATAACACATTTTCAGAATCTCGTAAAATATACTTAAATTCCATGAGGAAAATTTAAATTCATTAAAATACCTTTAAAATAATTAACATTTTTGAACATTTTGATATACCTTTTAAGATCCTTTTAAATTCCAAAGAATATTTATAATTTCTTAAAATCTGTTATGCGAAAAACGAAAAACTTTGAAATCCCTTACAATACATAAAAAAAATTTATCATTTTTGAAAACTTTTCAAAATTCCACTATAATTTTTAAAATCCTATAAAATGTCACAAATTCTTCAAAATCTATTAAAATTCCATGAAATCCTTTAAAATTCAATAAGGAACTTTGAAAAAATATTTAATATCTTTAAAATCATTTTAAAAATGTTAAAATTTCTTTCAAGTTTTACAAGCTTCTAAAAATTCTTTATAATTCCCCGAAAAACTTTAAAAAATTTTTAATATACGTAAAGATCTTTTGAAAGTGGTTTCAAAAATTTTCAAAATGCTCCAACTTTTTAAATTTTTATCCAAAATGGCTGGTCAACGAAGGTGACCTTCATTTTAGGACACTAAAAGAGTATACCAAAGGACAATCCAATCGGTCAATTCTAAAAATCTACAGACAGACAGACAGACACATTTGTAAAAACATGTTTTCCGGGTTCAGGGAGTCCCAAAACGTGGACATTTGATGAAAATTGGGGGGGGGGTCAAATTTTACACAAATCTAATATATTCTCTCTGATGAGAATGTAAAAAATCAGAATTTTTTAACATTATTTAAAATATCATGAGAATATTTTATAAGCCTTTAAAATGTCTTAAAAATCTTCCAAATTTCTTAAAATCCTTTATAATTCCATGAAAAACTGTTAAATCCTTTAAATACATAAACATCTGTTGAAATTTCGTTAAGTCTTTTAAAATTCCACTAATTTTTTTTAATATCATTCAATTCTCTTGTAATTCCTTTAAATTCCTAGAAACCTATTAAAATATTTTTAAATTATTGCAAATGTCTTGAAATCATTAGAAACCTAGAGTATCTCAGAGAATACCTGGAAATTAATGATAATCCTTGGAAATCTTTGGATAGTTTGCAAAAGTATTTGAATAAATTATAAATGTTATATAATATGTAGTGCGTCAAAAATAGCATAGTTAAGATAAATGTTAATTTCTATTTTCGCTGAAAAACTTTTTTTTCCCTGACATGTTTCTCTCTCTGTAGCTTTCGTTACATTACAAAGATTAAATCAAGATTAAATTAAAACTAGATTCTGGTCATATTAATCTGATTCTAATAAAATTCTCGTGGAAAGCAAAGTTTTACAACAAGGATCACGTAAATACTTATTGTTAAAAATTTCCAGTTAAAAAATTATCAGCACCCCTAAATACAAAATCCCTTACATAATTCCCTTTCAACACCCATCCTTTCTATAATTTTAACCAATCCTTTTGCGACTTTCTGTTCTCTCGCGGATGAGTGATATAAATTCCTCAACTATTCGAAGCGCTCGGTCGAGCGTAATAGAAATGAGAGTGGTTATTGAAATTCTTTGGGGGGTGGAAGCCCGCGGTTTTTTTTTTCTTCATTCGACGCCATTCTTCTATCCGACCGCGTGTCTGGGATTGAGCCGCTTAGGCATTCGCGAGTGAGTGACGTGAGAATGTCTCTCCCGTTCTTTCAAGTTCCTCGTCGCTTTTCCACGTTTCCCATTTCCCAACGAGAGAAACAGAGAAAAAGAGATCGACCTAGCCCAGTTAAGCGTATTCAAAGTCGAAAGCTTAAATCCACCACGGTGGAAATCCAGAGGAATTTAATGCGACGTGCGAGGACAACCGAGAAAAGTCCTGAGCTGATCTCAGTATAAAAGAGAAGAGATAAATTATTATGATAATCATATTTTTAACGAGGTCAGAAATTCAGAAAAAATTTTAATTCTTCACTGAGTTTTCTACCTGCAAATACACCAAATTGTGCATTTCTTGGTATTATTTTATTTTGCACTGACAAATACAAATTTATGCAAAAAAAAAAAAAAACAGAGAGAGAGCGATCTTGTAAGATAAAAGGTAATTTCGATTATTAATGATACTTTTCTTTGTAGAGTGAAGAATGCAATAAAAATGCTTGCGTTTCGGTCGATGTTCTTCGAGATTAATAACGGGGAGGAACGAGAGGGTCGGTAAATTGCTGTACATTCAGCTTTTCTGAAATACGTGAAGGGTGCTTTGGATTCGTTTACAAGAATCCGGATTTAACTTTGAAATGAAGATTTTTCGCTTTTAAAAAATATTTGAAACGTTTTTAATCTTCTGTAGACAATCCTTTGATTACCTTTGGTAATTTATCTGTAGAATCTGTCAATATTGAATATATGTAGATGAGGCTTCATTCTCGGAACATAATTGCTTTGCAGAACCATTCATTTCTACTCAATTATAATTCCTAAAATATTATTCGACTCGAAACCAATTATAACACCATTGAGATACACAGTTGTAAAATCCATATCGAAATCCTTTATAATGAGACGAAATTTATATGATCGTGTTACATGTAGACTGAACAATTTTTCAATAATTTAAGTGAGGGATTATTGAAAATTTGATGGTATCAAAATCTGCAATCTCTGAATAGCAGTCCAAAGCTCCAACTTTTAATTAAAAGAGCTCACATCATGGAATGCAAAAATATTGAACTATTATCAAACAAAATTACCCCATGGTTGGGTTAATTAAAGTGACTCAATTTTGACTTTCAAAGATCAAATTGAATCAGGATATTCACTTCAGAAAGTGGGATTGAATAAAAATCTAATAATTTATTACCACGTTTCACTTTAGCCTTTACATCCCGCCAGAATGTTTCCCCTTCAAATCGAAAAGCGCGCCTTGTTGACTTTTTTCCTAAAAATATTACAATTTATAGAATGTACACGGACGTTTTGAAAATAACCGCAGTATCAAGGACATCGTAGAAATTCTATGCACAGATTCGCTGATGCATGTGTGAGTGTGAATGCATGGTGACAAATCAATCGAACCGTAACAACTGTCACGCGCTGCAACGTAGAAAATGCATTATAATGCATTGCGAGACGTGAGCACGATTTCAATCGACGCCGTGCGTTCCGACGCCACCGTTCAAATTTATGACATCCCTGGATTGCATTCGCTCGGTTTAATTTGGTTTTCAAAAGAACAACCAACTCTCAGCGGGGTTAAAAAAAAGCACGAGGTGGATTAGACATTATTTCTTTAAGAATGAATTACTAGAAATATTTTTTATTCAACTAGATAAATAATTATTTATCAAAATGACGAATCAAATTTCAGATAAAAATTCCCGGCTATTGCGCGGTTTTCCCGTAAAATAGTTATATATTTTTTGTATGATCTTTAAAACTTTTTTAATATTAATTATTGAATATTAATTTTTCTACTATGCAAATTATCTGAATTCACATGAATGCCTATCTCTTTTAATCTCCACTTCTCTATCTCTTTCTATTTTTTGTCTATCCCCATCTATCCCTTTCTATCTTCTTGTCAATCTTAATTCTCTTTTATCTCTTTTAATCTTCAGTTCTTTATTCATGTCTATCTTGATTTCAATCCACATTCACGTTTATCTCTTTGCATCTCCTCTTTACTATCCCTTTATATCTCTTTCTATTTCTGTATATACCTATCTATCCCTTTCTATCTTCTTGTCGATCTTAATTCACTTTAGTCTCTTCTCATCTGAAGTTTTCTATCCCACCGGAAACGGGGATACACTCGTGGTAGAAAGGGATAGCATTTCTGGGATGCAAAATGGATACTTGGTAAAGATAGAAAAGTTCAATCTCTCTATCTCTTTACTTCCTGCTAGGTATGACATTGATGAATTATTTTAGAGTTTCTAGAAAAAAAGAAATATATAAATATATATATATATATAATATAAATTATTCCAATAGTTAAATTAATTAATTTTTGAAATAACCAATTTATCTAACTAAAAAGGGAACTTTTAATTTTTAGATTTAAAATCAGGATTGTTTTCATGAGATAGAATTAAATCAGAATCGACTCCATCTCAACTTCTCCAATTTTTGATTAAAGGATTCAGCTGTGCCTTTTAAATCATGGTTTTTTCTTTAGCCATTTGTGCATCTACAAATTCTAAAGGTAGGATTGAAATGAAAATAAATTCTCTAAACTCTTCAGATGTCCCTTGTACTTAACAAAATAACCTTCGTAATGAGAGACTTTTATGCTCGAAGTCGCTCTAACGAAGACGACCTCGTAAACGCACACGTAGTCCATGGTTACGATCTTATTGCGAGCGTCAAATTACGCCGCTGTTAGCATATAGCAGTGTCGCGTCCTTCGTTTAATGTAATGTTTTACGAACTCAAAGATCCTCCGTGTCCTTCTGCAGCGAGACACAACTGCTCTAACGCCATTAATTCCATTCGCAAGCTCGTTCCAACGAGGCTAAATGCTCCACGGAAAATGAGTATTATATTGCTGGAACAAAGACGTGGTTTCATTTCAATCCCTTAATGGGGCCGAGGTTTGCTTTTGTGTGGAAGAAGTGTCATATTTGTATTCATACTGTTGCCTATTTTCCGCTATTTAACCTGTAATTAAACCCAGATCAAGTTTCTATCCCTAAATGAATTTTCATTCAATTCACCCTTCCAACCCAATCAAAACAGGAAATCTTTTAAAGTTCAAATTCGACTCGACAGCATCAAACCAAAATTGACTCTACAAAGTGGCTATAATCAATGATCGATGTAACGCCCCGCAAGCCTGATGTAATAATAACAATAACACTATAATATTCTGACAAGGGAAAACTCTTCTCTAAGCATGAAGGTATTAAGTGAACGGAAGTGCTTCACGATCGGATGAGGCAATAGGTAGAAGGTAGAAGGTAGAAGGTAGAAGATACATTGCGACTTTCAAGTTGAGCAAAACTCGCCCGCAGCGAGGCATTTTGCTAAGCATAAGCGTTTGCATAACCCAAGATTGACTTTAAGTTCCCTAACCGCCCAGGCTGGATGCTGGAACGAAGTTGGGGAGTGGCTGAGCGCGTACGTTAAGCCACAACTAAGCGTACCCCGACTGCTAAGGTCCTACTGTCGAGCTCAGGCACCCTTTATAACAGCTCTCTGAACACATGCGCCTCCCAAAATACACTTCAACACGTTCCTGCGAACTTGCACTTGTGGCTCGTAAAGGGTGTTTACTAATTCCCCCAAGCGTCTAGCCGGGTCGACTTTTTCTCTCTGTGTACGCGCATTATACCACCAGAAGTTATTGTGCTATAAATCAGGATTATCCAGGCCTTCAAAATTTTATTTCAACTCATTTGCTCACATTTTATTGGTCAAGATAGACATAAAAGCAACTCTTGGCTTGAGGAAACTCAATCTCACTAATCCTATTCAATCCGACCTTTGAATGTCATCTTTGATTTTTAATCCGATCATCGTAAGTCAGTCCTGAATGATAGAAAGTCTATCTGTTTGAATCTTTTTTTATCTTCAAGATTGGAATAGAAAGGAACAATTAATACAAATCTATCCATCCCTACCAATGCCAATCTATTTTTAGCTCTTTTTTAATATAAAATAATATCTTTCCTTTTGAATGTCAATATTTTTCTATCTTTTTGTGTCCTTCGTTTATCGTCGACAATAATTTCCTATCTTCCACCTATCAACGCTAATCTTAATTTGTTCTCCACCTATCCCAACCAATCCTTTTATATCCCTTTCGCAATCTATTGCAGCACCTATTTTTTTCAATCCCTACTTTCCTATCCATGTCTATCCCTTAGTTATAATTAGAATCCTTTCCTATCTCTCTTGAAGTGTATTATAGACGAGAAATAAATGAGATTGAATATATGTTATAGATTTAAAAAAGGGATTGAAAAGGATAGAGTCAGATAGACAAGAGATAGATTGGTATAGAGTTCAATCTCTGTATTATAATCTCTACCAATCTCTTTCTATCTCTTGTCTATCTCCGTCTATCTCTTTCAATTCCCACATCACTATCTCTTTATATTTCCTTATCAATCACCGTGCCCTCCTATCTCTTTTTATCTGTGTATATACTTATCTATCCCTTTCTATCTCCTTGTTAATTTCAATTCGCTTATATATTTGAACCTCCTCCTATATCTTTCTACCTCTTGTCTATCTCCGCCTATCTCTTCCTATCTCTGTATATACCTGTCTATGCTTTTCTGTCTCTGGCAACCTCAATTTGCTCCTATCTCTTGCAATCCCCACTTCTTTATTCCAGTCTAACTCTCTCCTAGTATCGCCTACACTTTTCTATCTTCTTGTCAATTAAAATTCGCTCCAATCTCTTTTAATCCCATTTTTCGGTCCCTTTCTCAATCTCACCTTTATCCTAATCTATCTCAGTCATCCTCATCTATCTCTTTCAATTCCCACTTCTCTATCTCTTTCTATCTCTGTATAAATAAATATGTCTATTCCTTTCTATCTCCCTGTCAATCACAATTCGCCACAATGTCATTTCAATCCTTTCCTATCTCTCTTGAAGTGTATTCTTAATCCAAGTCTATCCTTAATATAATCATCTTAATCCTTTTCTATACTTTTTACAATTTACTGGGAAGCCTATCCTTTCCAATCTCTACTCATTTATTCATATCTATCCTTGTATAAACATTTCAATATTTTTCTATCTCTGTCACATTGTATATTCCTTTCAATCCTGTCCTATCTTTCTTGAAGTGTATTATTAAGTTTTTTCATTCACTATATTTCTATCCGTATTTATCCTTAATCTAATCATCTCAATTCTTTTCTCATTTTTCAATCTACTAGTAAGTCTATCCTTTTCAGTCCATAACTTTATATCCACATCTATTTGCATATAGTAATTTCAATCCCTCTCTATTACTCTTGAAGTATACTATCAAGTTTATCCATTTCAATATAGGTTAGTGATTATACTGATAAAGAGATTGAAAGGGATAGAGATTGACGGACGAAAAATAAATTAGATTTAAGATGTAAGTTAATGGTTTAATAAGGAGATTGAAAAGGATAGTTTGATAAAGAAGCGATAAATTGAGATAGAGCTCGTTTGGATGAATAATTCTGGTTTTTACAATACAACTCCTAAATTCTTCGTTAGCTCAGTGGACTAAACGTTTAAAAGTATGGATAGAAAAAAATAGAAAATGGGAGATAGAAAGATATTCTAACTTTTCTTGGAAGAGATAGAGACTGAAGGATAGAAAAAGATAGAGAAAATGGATAGAAATTTTTTGGGACGGATAGAAACAGCTAGTAAAAGATAGAGCCAAGTGAAAACGATGGATACACACAAAGATAGAAGAAGATAGCGTTTGATAGATGCAAAGTGTACAATTGGAAGGGATAGAGAATCCATGCATTTCTATCGTTTTACTTACCAACAGGTTCGTTTCAAAATTCCAGGTCTGCTTTTTAAAAAGTTAAAATAAAGTTATTTCTTGCTTTGCCAATTGAATCATCCGTTCCGTAAAATACTAAAATAATTATTAAGACTTTGAAACTAAGACTAAAAAAATTCCTTGACTTTACTAGGTCTTCCAGATCTTATAGCAACCCTTCTAAGTCAGTCCTGATTGAACACTTATTCAACCACTACTTCTAAATTAAAGATTCAATTTCAATTCAAGCCCAGCCCCGTCCCTTCTTTTTCACGTTAAAAAAAAGGAATGAATTTGCCTCTTTATGCGTGTCGAGCCAGTAAATACGAGAAGCGTGACTGCATTGCGGTGTCTGTTGAACTAGGCCATTCAGGAATGCAATTTTTTTTCAGCTCTTTCCTCCTGCTCTTAAATCAGATTTTTTTCATCCCCTTTCATAAATTTATCTCATTACTTGAATTTTTAACTGAATTTCAACTGAAGCAGAATTTTAAATCGCGGATTTAAAAATAAAAAGAAAAGTCAGATTTAAAAAAAATCATCCACGCGAATACACTTTTAGACATTCTGACTTGATAAAAGTTTCGCCTGAATGAATTCGCGACACTTTTGGTGGGCAAAAAAATGGCTGACGATGCATTTGTTTCAATTCCTTTTCTGCCTTCTCACTTGTCATTTAGCAACTGTCCGAACTGTTTCTATGGCGTTCTTTTGACGGGAGACATCAATGGCGGAGGCAGGAGTCGATTCTCCGCAAGAGCGGAGATACAGCGTCACGTTTCCCTTCTCCCCTTGGGCTGTCGTTTACTTATTTAACGGTTATTTCACCCTCAACCGACGGGCTCGCTCTTCCTCTTTGGCAGTTTCACGTGGAAATGATACTCGTATTCGAGGTCGGAAATATTTAATGGACTCCAACTTCTCCTTCCAGAGCTTGGACTTTGCACCCTTCTCTCTGGCAAAACCTATCTATTTCTCATTCTGCGCTTTCAAATTTCGTTTGAAAATATTTCAAGTATTAGGAGAATGCAGTCAATTCTACTTAGCTCTTCTAGTGGTTATAATAATTTAAGATGCAGCTTCACTTTCTGAAGTCAATTTAGTGATGTTTGAAGAGTCTTTTATTATTATTAGGGGTGATTTTACAAACCCGTAATTAAATAGTTTTGGATTTTTTTCCTATCTTTAAAAAGTGGTATAACGAAATGTCTCGAAAATCTCGCATACATTGTTGTTGCAAACCTGATTGGCTTTTGAATGACTTGAAGTTCTAAAAAGGAAAATAAAATAATCGCGCGCGTGATGTTGGTTTGCTCTCGTCCTTAAAATTTTATGAAAACCTTCGTAATCCTTGGAAATTGTACAAAATCTTTTAAAAAACATAAAAATTTCTTTAAATCCCTCAATAAAATACCTTGACAAATTTTCCAATAAATCCTATAAAAACCTCTTGAAATCTGTTAAAATTCGTGAAAAACTTTAAAACACAACAAATCTTGAAATTCTTTCAAATTCTACAAAAACAGTTAAAACCCCTTTAAATCATTCAAAAATATTAAAAACCTCGTCAGATTCCATAAAATTCTTAAAAATCTGAAATATTTTTTTTTGAAATTCCTTCAAATTATTAGATATCTCATAAAATTTTATAAAATACTTAAAAATACCAATAAAGTCTTTCAAAAGTAATTAAAATCTCTTAATTTTTATAAAATTCTTGGAAATTTCATGACTGAATTTAAAATCCTTTAAAATTCCCAGGAACCTTTTTAAATTTCGAAATACCACGACAAGACTTAGAATCCCAGAAAAGTTTCTAAATCTCTTAAAATTTCACGAAAAATCTTCAAAATCTCTTAAAATTTTATAAAATCTCTTAAAATTCCCAGAAACATATTGAAATTCTTTAAAATTCTACGATAACATTTAAAAAAAAAACATTTAAATCCATTAAAAGTATTAGAAATCTCGACAAATTCCATGAAATCTTTTAAAAATCAGAAAAATTTTTTGAAATCCCTTAAAATTATTAGAAATTTTATAAAATTTCATAAAATTCTTAAAAATTCCAATAAAGTCTCTTAAATGTCATTAAAATCTCAAAATACACTTAAAATTCCCAGAAACCTTTTTAAATTTCGAAATTACTTGAAAATACACGACAAAATCCTTTAAAATCCCAAAAAAGTTTCTAAATCTCTTAAAATTTAAACGAAAAACCTTTGAAATCTCTTAAAATTAGAGAACATTTCTTTCAATTCCCAGAAACTTCATGAAATTCTTTAAAATTCTACGATAATATTTTAAAACCCTTTAAAATCCAATAAAAGTATTAAAAATCTTGTCACATTCCATAGAATCTTTTAAAAATCAGAAAACATTTTTGAAATCCATTAAAATTACTAGAAATCTTATAAAATTTTATGAATTCTTTTAAAATTCCGCGAAGTATCCGGAAATTCCTTAAAATATTACGAAATCCTTTATTTTATAAGTCCTATAAAATCATTTCAAAATTGCGCTCTAAAAATATGATGTAACGAAATTTCTTTAAAATCTTGTTTAAATTGTTGTTCGAAACATACTCTCTAAATTTGAATCAGTGAAATTGATCCGCTGGTTCAGATTAAGAGAGTGACTAACTTTTGAATGACTCGAAGTTATGAGAAGTAAAAAAAAATAATCTTGTGTTGGCTTATTAGTAGAATAAAAAGATGATACAGTAGAAAAACGTAGATTTTTCAATAAAATACAAAAAATTCCTGGTCCTAAATAAAATTCCCGGGTTTTTCCCGATCCGCTACTCTAGAAACCCTGAATTGATCGATCAAAGACCTAAAATTAGACCACCTCTTCAGGATTAACTCCTGTCGCTAATATTAAAAAAAAAAGTCTCGAAAAATTGTCAAGAGTCATTTTAAACCTTCACTCTGAATTGAAATAATAATATCCTGTCATGCCAATTTGTACCAGAGAACTAGGTGACTTTACTTTGCTTTAGCTTCCCAAATGCCCCATTCTCATCTATCACACCCCATCGAATCGGTCATCCGGGATCCTGGATATTAGATTTCTCCTCGTGACAGAAGATTTTTGAACGCAGCCGCAGATCTCTGGCCATCAGCAGATTGTTAAGCGTCGAATATTGCAGGTCTGCATCTCGTGGATCGATCTCTTTCATATCTGTATTAATAAAAAAAAAATGTATAAAAAGAAGTTGGAAAAAAGAGGAAAATGGCATAACGCATTTCTCGCACAAGAGAGACATAACTCTGTCTGACAGGTCGCCTCCATTACCTTCTCTCGGTAGGAACAGAACGTCTTCCTCCTTCCATACGATATCCTTATTCTCTTCCCACTCACCTATCATCCATCATCTTTCTAACATCGGCAGGTAAGAGCGTTTCGTACTTTATTATTTACCTACTCATACGCAGTGGCAGAGAAAGTCAATGTATGTATTTCAGTATGTTGGAAGCTTCTATACTATAGTCTACTCTCATCTCGCTTCTCTGGTTTTCAAGTAGTATTTTCGATCCTAGAGATACTCGAAACGACCAGTAATTGCTCAACTTCAGAAAATTTCGCTAGGCTTTCATGTGAGGAGAGCCCCATTCTGGGAAATTTTTAGAGCAAGAAAAGATATTCATTGATTGAATACCAGCTCGAAAAATAAGAGTTCAAGTTTTAATTTTAGCAACTCTAATTCAGTCTTGCTTCAATTTCACCTTTTGAAATCAATTCTGATTAAATCCCACTTTATCATGCCAATTCGGATTTTGTTCCAATTACACGCTCTAAAATTATCGTTAAAATTTTAATACAACGTGAATCTACAATATTTTAAAAATCAACTTTCATCTTAAAATGCACAAAATGAATCATTCAAATTCGATTTTTAAAAAATATTCCATTTCACGTTACTTCCCATTTGAAAGCCATCATCGACAGCTTTCATTTAAATCGTAAAATATTCTAAACACAAATTTAAAAAAATAAAACCTCTCACAGAAAGAACCAATTTATTTTGAAGTTACCTCCAATTGAAATGAGGGGAATGCAATAAATTAAAGCTCGACTGTATTAAAAACATTCTATGATCGCTTATTTTTAGTAGACTTCCGGTTCCTGAAATTAGCAATTAATCACTTAAGGGTTGCTATAGGAATAAACAACAACTTTTACGCCATGTGACAAAATTAGTGACGTTTTAATTTTTCTGTTAGTTTTATTTGTGTCTTTTTGGAATTTGTAATCGTAAATTTTGCTGAAGTTTCAAAATTTAATTCGAGTGAATAAACAAAAGCATCAGTGTTTGACGTTCGGCCTTTCGTGACTAGGTACGTTCAAAAACTAACCACTTTTCTTCCTGAAAAGGGAAAAAATAAGAAAGACCCGCTGGAAGCAAGGAAACTAAAGTAAGGTTGGTTCCCAACGATCCGTCTTCCTTCGCTAAACTTTGCCCTCCTCAAAATTAAAAGTAACGTCCATCGCGTGCAACTCTTACGAGCTTCTTCGACTTCCTTGCATCCAGTTAGGTTATTCTTTCAGTACTTTTCAGTCTTTAAAACATTATCCAAGTCGCTTACCATCTACTGGAAATATTAATCCTGATCTCTCTACCTTTAGATTATCTCAGGGTCAACACCATTTTTTCTGTAAAATAAAAAATAGATTAGTTTATGAGTAAACGGTGCTGTGAAAAATATCCTTCCTTCCTTTCCAATCATTTTTTTTTTTTCGATTTAAGATATTCAAGAAACGTCAGTTCTCTTGGTTATTCTTTCCCTTTAATAAAATCTTAGTCATAGTGTTAAAAATGTTTTAAATCAACTCTTACTTAATCGGGAACCAAAATAAAATATCTAACTTTCTGTCAACTTTAGGGTGTTGGTGCCAAGTTTTTAGATTGCGATCTAAAAACTCGATTTCCTCATTTTATTTAATAAATATTTAAATTTTAATTTTTCCCCTCTGTAGAATTAATCAATTTTTAACTAGAATTATGCGCACACAGCGAGAAAATATCTAATTCAAATACTTTTTAAGTAAAATGAAAATATTGAATTGAAATTGAAATCAGATTTTGAATTCTTCGTTTTACGCAAAAAATAATTATCTATAATTTTCGTTGAGTAAAATAGAGGGAATGTAAATAAAATTATGTACATCAAGAAAATATTATTTTTCTCTTTTTAAAAATATATTATGAAAATATATGGGAAATTAAACAGTTAAAATTTTTTTCCTCACGTTTTCAAAAGTATAAAGAAACTAAAAAATGTTTACACACAATGAAAAAAAAATACTAATGAGAGTAATATTTACCGATGTCACTTTTTTAGATAAAATACACTGGTGTAATGAAAAAATTGAGATTCCAAGACAATCGATTACATTTCTTGTAATAATTATCTCCAGCTCGAAAAATCGTTTATCAGCTACTGTAACTGGAAATATTAATCCTGATCTCTCTACTTTTGGATGATCTTATGGTCAACACCATTTTCTCTGTAAAATAAAAAATAGATTAGTTTATGAATAAACGGTTCTCTGAAAAATAGCCTTCCTTCAATTTGAATCCTTTTTTTTCGATTTAAAATATTCCAAAAACATCAGTTCTCTTGGTTCTTCTTTCCCTTTAATAAAATCTTAGTCATAGAGTTAAACATTTTTTAAATCCGTAATCAACAAAAATTTCAATCCGTTATCCTAATCCGAATCAATCCGAACGAATTTTAATCCTTTTCTATCCGTAGTTCCAAACTGAAGTTACCGTTCAATCCTTTTCAATCCGTGCCATCAATTCTTATTAATCCGAAACCAATCCGAACTTATTTTCTATCGTTTCCAATCCGAATGAATCCGAAAAAGTTGTGACTAATCACATAAAAATAAAATCTATATTTAAAAAAAGTGGAAGTGCAAATATGTCCTTCACATTAGATTGGAATCCTTGCTTTGATCTCGGATTAGATCGGATTCATTCGGATTGAAATCTTTCCTTTATCCTCGGAATCAGTCGGATAGAAATGTTGGATGACTTCGGATTCAGACGGATAGAAATCGAGGATAGAAAGCGGAGTAGGTCGGATTAGAATCCTCTTTTTCATTTCGGATGAAATCGGATAGGAATCCTTAGATCGATCTCGGATTGATTAGGATAGGAATCTTTGATCGGACTTCGGATTAGATCGGAATTAAACTGTTTGTTTCGGATACAAGTTCCGGAATGAAATTGATTCAAAAGGATACATTTTTTCTAACCGAACCTTCCGCCAGGGCAACCTAATGCTCTCTGGATTTAATTAATTATATTAAAATATCTCTTTGAAGAGTTGATTCAGCTAATTTCGAGGAACTCTGGCTACATTAGCTTTAAACTAATATGGAAATAGGTACTTTGTTGTTGTACCTTTTCAATTAAATTATAGCAGGTGAATCAAGGGTCACAGGTGTCGGGGTAGAACTAGACACTTTGAATTATTCATGCCACGTTACCCGTCTATTAGCATCGTGTTACACGCTTTGACAGAAAGCGTCGCCTAATTCGACACTTGAAATCCCAGACATTTAGCAACTCCATAGATACGAATCCTCTTTCTCCCACTAGTTCATCTTCTCCATGGACTCTGAAGATATCGGTAATTCATCATAATACTCACTAGAACCCAGTTGATACATCAACAAAAAACACCAAGTCCAACAAAATATAAAATTCCATGCTGTGGGTCCGATTAAAAAACTTTCAAAACGAAATGCACGTTCCACGCGCGCATTGTCGATTTGTCGCCAACTTAATTTGACTTCAAGGTGACCAACTTCGAGAAAAGTTATTTTCGCCAGCGGGAATTTCAAACTGTCATATCGCGAAAATTCGGTACGCTTCTGTCAGCACGGCTTAAGAGGTGCGGAACATATATATAGACGTGAATGAAATTTCTTTGCGAAAAATAAGTTTCACCCCCTAGCACTCACATCAGTTCAGACCTACGGGGTTGCAAGCCACAGGCGGAATAAGAAAAAGAAAAATACGGGTTTCTTGGGGGCTAGGGGGGAGGGGGAGGGGGCACCCTCCTGCACTCACTCTGCGACAGCGAGTTTCTATTCTTTGACGAAGTTCCCGACAACTCGTTTGAACGCCACCACCAGCACAATTCATCCCCCCCCCCGTCCTCACCCAACATTTTGCCCCACACTCAACACCCCCTTTTCACTACTCTCACACCCTGAACGAGTTTTCTTAGTTTCCCAACAGGTCCACCTTCGTGAGTTTTGATCTGTTGCAACTTTAGACACTGAAAAGATTTTTCTTTTACGATATCCTATTCAAAAAAAGACATGCATTTCAGAGAACTTTATATTGCGTTCCCCATTTTGCGTTACCTTTTTATTTTTTTTTTTTTTGCTAAGGCTGGCCTCCCATGATTACGTTTTGCATTACGTCATAATGAGAGAAAAAAAAGACTGAAGTATACTGCTTTCTCTTTCTCTCTCATTATGACGCAACGGAAAACGCAATCATGGGACGTCACCCTGGAGAAGCCTTCGGATAGAAAATTTCGCATCCGAATGAAACCGAGCCAAGCCGAAGACTTGAATTTCAAACCGCAAGTTGGGTTCAGACATTTTATTGCAATCAAAAAATTTTTTAAAATTAAAATCAATATTTTCTTTTAATGAATGAAACTCTCTTAAGAACTATAAAAAAAACGAAGAAGAATTACAAGAAGTTTTGTTGGCACGCTGGCATTTCAAACAGTATTTATATTTATAATTCGGATTGAAGCTTCAGATTTATTCGGATTAAAAAATTTCTTCGGAATATCTCGGGTTCATTCGGATTGAAAAATTTCTTCGGAATGATTCGGATTTATTCGGATTGAAAATTCTGATGGAAAAGTTTCTTCGGCATGGATCGGATTCATTCGGATTGAAAAATTACTTCAAAGTAGTTCGGATTGATTCGGATTAAAAAATTTCTTCGGAATATCTCGGGTTCATTCTGATGGAAAAGTTTCTTCGGAATGGTTCGGATTTATTCGGATTGAAAATTCTGATGGAAAAGTTTCTTCGGCATGGATCGGATTCATTCGGATTGAAAATTTTCTTCGAAATGGTTCGGATTCATTCCGATTGAAAAATTATTTCGGAGTGGTTCGAATTCATTCGGATTGAAGCTTCGGATTCATTAGGATTGAAAAGTTTCCTCGGAATGGTTTGGATTCATTCGGATTGAAAAGTTTCATTGGAATGGTTCGGATTGAAAAGTTTCTTTGGAATGGTTCGGATTCATTCGGATTGACAAATTACTTCAAAGTAGTTCGGATTGATTCGGATTAAAAAATTTCTTCGGAATATCTCGGATTCATTCGGATTGAAATTTCGGATTAATTCGGATTGAAAAATTTCTTCGGAATGGTTCGGATTCATTCGGATTGTAAATTCGGATTAAAAAGTTTCTTCGCAATGGTTTGGATTCATTCGGATTGAAAAATTTCTTTGAAATGGTTCGGATTCATTCGGATTGAAACTTCGAATTCATTCGGATTGAAAAATTTCTGCGGAATGTTTCGGATTCATTCGGATTGAAAATTAGGATTCAGAGAGAAAGGGAAAGAAGTATACTTTTGTCTCTTTTTGGGTCATAATGAGAGCGAAAAAGATAGAAGTATAATTTTTTCACTTTTATTCTCATTATGACACAACGCAAAACGCGATCATGGGATACCAACCTTATGTAACTTTCGTATTTTACGTAGAAAATACCCCACTCCGTATGAATTTGGTGTTTTCGACGTAAAATACCCAGTAACTTACTTTAAAAAACCTTGCAATTTATCTAACGTATTTTACTTACCCAACCGTGATAGAAAGAGATAATGTTTTGGGGATGCTAAATGGATACTTGAAAGAGATAGAAAAGTTCTATCTCTTTCTATTTCTTAACTTCCAAGCCGGCCGGCAAAGTTCGATATTCGATTCTTATCAATTCGAGATTATCATACGGTGCCTTTTTTACTAAAGGATGAATGAATAGAGCTGGAAAAAACGATGCTTTATCCTGTAAAAGACTATTTGGCTAGTTATACATATTTTTTCTTTTTTCTATTTTTAATAAAGTCATCGAACCCTGCAATGGAATCTCATTAAATTTCCAAACCATAGCACGCTAGTCTTTCTCTTTCGTTCTTAAGTTTCAGTCCAGGATGGTAATAACTTAAGCTATAACATTAGATTTTATCCTGCACCCCCCCAACCTTCCATCTCGATTCTCAACGTAACTCGAAGGCATAAGCCGTCTGCCTGTCGGCTAATCAATGATTCAGCTTACCAATTAAGACAGTACCCTGAAAAATATCCCTCCCCTCAAATCCTCACTCCAATCCCTTTCATCGATATGAAATATTCAGGAAACGTCAATTATTCTGATCCTAGTTCGTCTTCTCCTCTAATTATATTTAAAATCGACCAGCTTTTTTAAATTAATAAATGAAATATATGATATAAATAATTAATTACAAAAAAATTCTAAATTTATATGAAACAGTTTGATTTAAAAATTTAAATAATTTATTTATGCTAGATTTTGTAATTGAAAATGAATTTAACCTCTGAACCGATCATGTCTGACTAAAGTACATTAATACTACTGATGTATCAGAGCCCTGTCTGAATATTCTCAGATTACACTACTTATTAAGGCCATGTATAAAATACTAAATAAATTTAAATTTCGTGCCAGTATTATATGAAAATTAAATTGAATCAATTAAATAAATTAAGTTCCATATAGAATAAATGATAATTACCATATTTAATTTAAAAAATATAGAATTAGGTGAAGAAAATAGTAATAAAAATCAAGGACGCGCGGTAGAATGCATTTTTTCATTTGAAAATTGAATTATGTATATCTTGAGACGACGCCTATTATGTTGTCATTGCAGGGGACTTTTATAGGATTCATTCTTGTATAGCGAGGCATAAAGGAAAGGTTAGGCTATGTCTCTCTACTTTAGTTTCGTTTCATCTTAAGATATCCCGCCAAGCATGACTTGCAGGGACAACGGTTGCCTTTTCCTCTACCCAATGGTTTTATTAAATTTGCCCTTATCATTCCAGACAAGACCAGTGGCTCAAAAGAAGATCTCGTATTTTTTCAGAATCCACTGTATTCCGTGAAATATTTAAAATAAAGTCTTCACAGAATATAATAAAAATGAATTTCAAAAGAGGAGGAAGGCTTTGCTGTTTAATTTCAGCGCAACGCCATGCTGAAAGTAAAGAGATATTGAAATCCTATCTCTTTCTATATCTTTCTATCTATAAGATAGAAAGGGATAAAGATTTTTTATCCACTTCAACCTTTCGCCCAGGACCGTGCGCAGGAGTTCATGTTGGGGGGGGGGGGGTCGAAATATTTTAATGATTAATTCATGTGCTACAATAAAAAATGTTCTTCAAACTATCGTTTTTTATGTAAAATAGAATCTTATTTTTAATTTTAATTTGACTAGAAGGGGGTTGAACCCCACACCCCCCTACCGCCCGGCCCTGCTTTCATCTATACCAGCCTATCTCTTCCTATATTCATATTAATCCACATCCACTCATATCTCTTTTAATCTCCACTTTTCTTCTGCTTTCAATCTAGTCTCTATTCACGTCTGTCTCTTTCTATCTTCTTTTTAATCAAAGTTTGCTCTATTCCCTTGAATCCACTCTTCTCTATCTCTATTTATCTCTAGCCTATTACAGTCTATCTCTTTCTATCTCCTTGTTACTCAAAATTGCTTTTATCATTTATCTCCTTCAATTCCCACTTCTCTATTCCTTTCTATATTTTGCCTATTACTGTGTATCCTTGTCAATCTCAACTCACTTCAATCTCTTTCAATTTCAATCTACGTCCACGTCTATCTCTTTGAATCCACACTTCTCTATTCTTATCTATCTCTCGTCTAACACAGCCTATCCCTTTCTATCTCCTTGTTACTCAAATCGCTCTTATCTCTTTCAATCCCCAATTCTGTATTCCTTCTTATCTCCCGCGAATTCTTGTCTATTCCTTTCTATTTCCCATTCTTTATTATTTCTTTTCTTTCTATAACTCAATTTATTTCCATTTCTTTCGATCCCCACTACTCTACCTCTTTCAATCCAGTTTATATCGCAGTCTATCTCTATCTCCTTTTCAATTTAAGTTTGCTCTATCTCTTTCAATCCCTACTTCTCTATTCCTTTCTATCTCATGCCTATATCTTTCTTATCTTATCAATCAAAATTTGTTCTTATCTTTTTCAATCTCCAGTTCTATACCTCTCTTAATCTAGTGTCTCACACGTCTATCTCTTTCTGTCTACTTTTTTTTTCAAAGTTTGTTCTATCTCTTTAAATCCACTCTTCTCTATCTCTATTTATCACTCGCCTATTACAGTCTATCTCTTTCTATCTCCTTGTTACTCAAAATCGCTTTTATCTCCTTCAATTTTCACTTCTCTATTCCTTCCTATCTTTCGCCTATTCTTGTGTATCCTTGTCAATTTCAACTCACTTCAATCTCTTTCAATCTTCAGTTCTCTATCCTTTTCTATTTCAATATCAATCCACATCCACGTCTATTTCTTTGAATCCACACTTCCCTATCCTTATCTATCTATCTATCTCCTTGTTACACAAAATCGTTTTTATCTCCTTAAATCTTGATTTCTCTATTCCTTCCTATCTTTCGTGTATCCTTGTCTATCCTTGTCAATCTCAACTCTCTTTAATCTCTTTCAATATCCAGTTCTCTATCTCATTCTATCTCCATTTAAATCCACATTGCTGCTTATTTGTTTCAATCTCGTCTATTCTCTCCCTTTTTATCTCTTGTCTGTCTCCGCCTATCACTTTCTATCTCCATCTCAATCAACATCAACGCCTATCTCTTTCAATTTCCACTACTTTATCTCTTTCTATTTTTTGTCCCTCCCCTTCTATCTCTTTCTATTTCTTTCTCAATTGCTGCTCTATCCTATCTCTCTTAATTCCTCGTTTCCTATTGCTTTGTATGTCATGCCTATTCTCATCTATACTTTTCTATCATCTTGTCAATCAAACTTCGTTCTTATCTCTTTCAATACCCACTTCTCTACCTATTTCCATCCAGTGTCTCTCAGGGTTGTGCAGTGACGCTCACGCGTCACTCGAAGTTTTTTTTATGTAATTTACATGGTTTTTTACTTACGGTGGCGACCCATGATTGCGATTTGCGTTACGTCATAATGTGAGAGAAAAAGACAGAAGTATACTTTTCTCTTTTAGTCTCATTATGATGCAACGCAAAACGCAATTATGGGGTGCCAACCTTATGTAAATTACGTATATTACGTAGAACATTCCACTCCATATGAATTTCGTGTTTTCGACGTAAAATACGTAGTAACTTACTGTAAAAAACCATGTAATTTACACTCGAGTCTCCCAAATGTCAAGAAATTTTTGCAACACGGAAAGAATATTGGCAGGGTTGCACGGTTACGCGTAACTTGAACTTTTATATGTATAATACGTATTTTACGTATTATACGAAAAAAATGTAATAAATGTAAAAAATGGTGTACTTGAAAGGAGGGTGGGGGAAAAAAGCATAACATAACCTCACTTATTCATGAATTAGGTTATGTTTACTTTCTAAATATGTGAGCGCAGTCGCCATCTTGAAAACGTAAATTACATGTAAAAAACTAGGAACGTCAATTACGTACGTAAATTATTTCAAAAACCTCATGTAATTTTACCTAAGGTATATTACGTGTGCAACCCTGAATATTGGCACAGTAGAGGCATCATCTAGAGTCCAGCAGTTGTACTATAGGCTCGGTACAACTTCCCTCCTGATTTAGGGACAAGACACGCACCAAAGCTGATCAAAGTAAGTGATAAGTATGGTTGGTATAGCGCTTAGGGTGCCGTCCCATGTGGGCGCAAAACGCAAAACGTAAAATGAACAGCCAATTGTAGACCACTTTTAGATTTCTGTCTTCTCAAAGATTCTCTATCATTGGCTGTTCGTTTTGTGCTTTGCATTTTGCGCCTGCATGGGATTCCACCCTTACGCGGCGGTAGAACATCTGCTATACTTACTTAAATGGGACAGGAAAAGCCCCAAACGAGTGGATAAGATCAAAAATATTATTATTAGTAGATGCGGTGCTCGCCTAGTAATCTAATATTTTTGTAGTTGACACGCCAACCACAAAAATATTAGGTTACTAAATCAGCACCACATCTACCTATAATAATATCTTTGATAAGATTCATCCTAGCGTTTGGCACTGCTGGTATGTTGGTACGTCTACTGTACTAATATTTTTTCCGTGCAGAGGTTCTTCCAAATGTCAAGAAAGTCTTCATTCTCTATAGTCACATCAATTTGGGAAGTTGAGATTTGAGAGGCTCGAGTGTACCTAAGGTATTTTACTTACCCAATCGTGGTGCCTATCCACGAATATCTCTTTCTATCTCCTTTTCAATCAAAGTTCGCTCTATCTCTTTCAATCCCTAATTCTCTATTCCTTTCCATCTCATGCCTATTCTCGTCTATATCTTTCTATCATCTTGTCCAACAAAATTCGCTCATCTCTTTAAATCTCCACTTTTCTATTCCTTCCTATCATTCGCCTATAAAATATTCAATATTTCAAATGTTATTGCTATTTTTATAAAACGTTCATATTTTGCGCTTTTTAGCAATGAGAATTTATGGCAAAGGAGATAGATTTATGGATAGAAAGAGATAGAAAAGTTCTATCTTTTTCTAAAAGTAATTTCTATTCGCAAATATCTATCTCTTTCTATTTCTTTACTTTCAGCAGGGCAACAATTCAATCCCCTTTCAATCCATTCAATTATATAAATAATTTTTTGAGTAATGATAAAATAATAATAGATAGATTTATATAGAATTATAGATATATATATATATATATATATATATAT
>UCOH01011373.1:3360-21143 GCA_900474275.1 Synergus japonicus | reverse complement strand
ATATATATATATATATATATATATAACTACACAACTGTACAATGGAACTCGATCACGTTCCCAATATATGTAGACGGTTGTTTTGCTTCTTCCTTTGAGTGTTTTTCATTTTACTAGAGTGGATCAGAAAATCAGCTAACTTTTTCTTCTACCAGTTATACTCTAAACATTTTCAAATAAATCCAAGCGAAGAGAGAACTGAAACGGTGTATTTCCATGTGATATTAGTTAAAACTTAAATATTAATTTCTATAGTCTTTAACTCATAAATATGAGAGCGTAAAAACCCCAAACTCTGAAGCTTCTCAATTAATTAAAAGCTAAAACGAAATCATCCGGGACTACAGTTTTATTCGATTCCCACAGATATTTCTAATCAAGTTAAACGCTTGGCAGTTTCAAATTGGACATTTCGCTGTCCTTAAATTTTTGGAGAAATGGTTTAAGTAAGCCGTGTACGACTTCCGGAGAGTCGAGAATCGACTCGGAAGGAGAAAATCTTGAAATTAGGTTTCTAAGGAAATCAATCCACAATTGTGAGATTTCCTATTATTGTTCTTTTTATTAATTTTTTGAGTTTTCTAATTGAAGAATTTGATTGCTTAAAATCCCTTGTGATGTTAGTTTGTCGTTCTTTAATGGTAATAAGAAGAAAAATGGGGTTTAACATAATGAGTGTTAATTCGCATAAGATGAGATTCTTTAAAAAGTTTTGTTCTGAATCTGAGTCTAAAACGGTTTTATAAAGTTCTTCGTCTTGTTACTTCTCTTTATCACTTGATTTCTCTGTTTCACTTCCGTATCGTTTCGGCTTTCCGGGTTTATCACAGCTGCGGAGGCCTTCCTATTTGCTACAGATTCAGTCCAAGTAGTCCCACCATTCCTTCTCATATCCTTCGTGCACATGTTCAAGAAGCACTTTTCTCCGACTGTCGCAATATCTGAAAAGATCAAGTATTTTAGAACTCATCTTATACATAATTTCTTCTTTACTGTGTTTAACTTATTGAAAATGAGTAACTGAGGCCTCAAAGTCCCTATGGTCAAGGGCGGATTAAGGGGGGGGGGGCTAGCTGAGGCTATAGCCCCGGGCTCCCACATCCAAAGGGCCCCGCGAGTTCGAATAAAGAAATATTATATTGTGCATTTGTGTTTTTTCACACACGATTTGATATGGTGACTTTGAAAAAAAATATCATAACGTTGCCGTAGAACATGCCCTTAAAGGGCCCCCCCTTAGTCATAATAGCCCCGCGTCCCGTAAATATTTAATCCGCCCTTGCCTATGGTTGAAAAAATAGGGTACATATGGTACTTTTCTTCTCACTTGTAGGGAACTTATTTTTGTCTCAAAAAGTACTTTATTTTACAAAAAAGTGGTATGAAAAAAGTGATTCAAAATAAGATCATATCGTGGGATTTTTCGGCCCCCACCACACGATCCACAAGTTCATGCTTTCTCTCTCTAGCAACAGTCACAAACCTATTAATAGAGAAAAAAGATAAAAAAAGACGTAAAATATTATGCGATAAAGGACGTCAGAAACGTTGTCAAGAATTAGAACTGTTTTTGACACGATTGTTGACACAATTTTTGACGCCCCTTTTTTACGTTCTCATCAGAAAATGTATTAGTTTTGTGTAAAATTTGACCCCTCCATTTTTCGTCAAATGTCCACGTTTTGTGATATCCTCAACACGAAAAACACGTTTTTACTAATGTGTCTGTCTGTAGATTTTATTTTGTGAGCACGATAACTTTTGAAAGAATTGACCGATTTGATTGGCCTTTGGTATATTCTTTTAGTGTCCTAAAATGAAGGTCAAGTTCGTTAACCAACCATTTTTAATAAAAATTAAAAAATTTGAATAATTTAAAAAATTTTTGAAATTTTTTTTTTTTAATTTACAAATTCTGTTTGAGGATATTCGTAGTACTTAAATAGTCGAACAATTTATCATTATGACTTTTTTTCATAAAAAAAAAAATTGAAAGACTTATAACATTTTGAAAATCCAAAAAATAAAGAAAATTAAAATTTTAAGCTAAATAACGCAAGCTATGAAAAAAAAGTTAAGAGATGAAAAATGTTCCTTTTTGAACGCCCTACAAGAATGGTATAACCACTTTTTGAATTTTCTTGAAAAATTTTCAATTTCAAATTTTTAGCCAAATAACGTGAGATATCTACATATAACAGTATCATAACATGATTATTGTTCTTAAAATTTAAAAGAGTCAAAGTTTGAAAAATATATCTTTTTTAACACCTTAAATAGTACCAGAAACACAAATCATAAGGTTTTAATAAAATATCTATGGTGAAGTGGAAGTCTCGAAAGCTAATATTGCCTATTCTTTGTAATAATATATTTTCTTAAATTAAAGTTTGCCGAAAAATTACCCTTCAAGAATAAAATAATGCATTGCGTCAAAGGATTTTCATCCACCAATTTATGTTTTTTTTTATCGGCACGTGCTTGTTCGCATTAAAATTTTTTATTTTTACAGGTACTTTTTTCTTTTCTCGGCTGCCTAAAACTAAGTTACAAGCAAACATTGCACTTGTACTACTGCACTTGAAACACAAAACGAAAAGTAACCAAAAAATAAGTAAAAATTTTCCATCACGAGATTCACGAACAGATTAAGTTTCACCGGTTTCACGCTTTTATGTGAAGTATGAGACTTCTTTATTCTTTCATTTCGCTCTCAAAACACATTAAATTGATGTCAAATTTTAAAAAGATTGAATATCATAGGTTTACTCAAAATCTTAACACCACAAATATAATTCAATTGACTTCAACTTCTCATTTTACTAGAATGAATTAAACATAAATCCTTTTTTTCGACTTTTTTTCCGCTGGATGGTATTAAAGTTTTATCATTTTTCGGTTTCGCAAAATCGAATTGAACGTAATTGGTTTGTTCTAAATTAGCAGTTGTCTGAAAGAATTAAATTGACTTCAGTGTAAAAGGTTATCTAACGCTATTGGATAGTATTAAATTGATTTAAGTTTTCATGACCCGTATCGTCATTAAAGTGTATACACTTTCTCACAGAAAAATTGTATGATTGAATGCGATTGAAATGACACACAATTTGATGACGATAAGAAGTATTAAAACGATTATTTCAGAAATGGGATTGCTATCCTACTCAAAACGTTCAAAATATGGTTATATTTGTGCGCATTTTAATTAATTTTAATCGGAAGCTTCTTACCGGGCTAGTTTTCTTCTTAATGTAAAAATAAAATAATTGAAAAAAATATATAGCAGCAATGCAAGCGCGCGAAACCGAAGAAATGAAGCTCAAGATGTGAAGAAAATGTGCTCACAATAGCACCCCTAGTGTTCACTTCTGTCGTACGTACGTACTATGTATTTATTATATTTTACACTATTAAAATTAATCATAATAAATAGTACGTACACGGAAAGAAATTTTGTACAGCAGCGACACTTATAGGTACCTCTGATGCGCAAAACTGTAGTGCTATAGTGCACCCTCTGTTTATGACTATTGTTCTCTCAGTTAGGGAATGCTACTGTCCCTATTTGGCGTAACTGTTGCCTTCGATTTTCGAACAGCAATTGATCTCACGCGCGATGTAGTATAGAGAGCAACGTTGTACTAAGTTTAAGAGACCGAAGCGTTGTCAAAATTGGCGTCGCTGTCGCTTTCACATCTCGGTTGCGTTGCCGTACTACCATAAGTGTCGCTACTGTACAAAATTTATTTTCGTGTACGCACGACAGAAGTGAAAATATTTGTAGTAGTTCTTGCATTAAAAAAAAAAGAAGTCGAAAACGATGTTAAAAATGATGTCAAAACCCACATCAAAAATATCCCAGTAAACAAGAAATTTAAAGACATTTTTATAACGTTCTAAAATCGTTTGTAGAACGTAAAGTTTGAAAGATGTTTCTAGAACTTCAAAAAAAAAAAAACGTTCTAAGTCAGTCTAAAAAAACGTTTAAAAATATCCAATGTTCCAAATATGTCCTTAAAAAGTCTTTGAAAGATTGTATGTTTTTAGAACATTATTTGGCCTGATTTAAGATGTCCTAAAAGCGTCTTTGGGACATTTTTCGGGCCCACTGAGTAATGTCAAAAATGATGTCAAAAACCACGCCACAAATTGTCCCAATTCTTGAAAAAGTTTGTAACGTTCTTTTTCACGTAATATTTTAAGTCCTTTTTATCTCATTTTTAACTTACAGGCTGTTAAAAAAAAAAAACGTTGCTCGATTTCTCGAAAACTATTACCGATTTTTGAACGTTTTTTTTTTAATTAAGGACATCTGATACTTTACCATAAGAGCAAATTTGTTATACCAATTATACATTCATAATAATAAATATTTTTAGCTAATAAATCACATACTTTATTTACGAAAAAATGGTTTAGACAAAAGTTGACCAGGATCGAGATGGCCATTTAACTGTACCATCAATTTAGACCTTGAGTTCAATTTTCAAGGTCATTTATTTCAAACGCGCGCCAAATGAACGTTCGGCGCGTTTGAAATGCTTACGTCTTTTTTGCTTCCTCATAGAGGAAGCTTTGCAGTGGTAACAAAATCCAGTTTCCTAAAAAAGGTTTTTTTGCACATATTTCAAGGACAATATATCTAGTATGATGTCCTGAAAAATTGTCCGGATGTATATATGTGTATGTATGTATGTATGTGTGTATGTATGTATTTGTGTATGTATGTATGTCACGATCCTGCAATATCTTGAAAACGCGTAGAGATAAATTGATGAAATTTTGCATAGTTATTCAACTATATACCTAGTTGAATTTCTTTTAGGGGTTTCACAAAATATGTAATTTTCAAAGTTTTACGTACTTTTATAATTTTCGTAAAATTCATTTTTCCACTATAACTTCTCAAACATTGAAAATTTAAAGCTGGTGTAAGGGAAATGTATATTCCTTGCATCGAGACGAATCGATTGACCTATATGATTAATGCATTTTATTAAAAAATAAGGAAATTATGTTTATTTATAATTTTGAAAGTTAATTTTTCGCCCTATGTTTTAAAATAATCAAAATCTTGAGTTGACGTAAGGAAAATTAAGATTCCTTATGTCGAGACGAATCGATTGACTTATATGATTAATGTACTTCATTAAAAAATAAAAAAGTAATGCTTCATTAATTTTTTTAAAATGAATTTTCCAAATATAACTGGAAATATAAATGAAAACAAGTAATATCGAAGCTTAATGCTTCCTCTATGAGGAAGCAAATCATATTTGCTTATAGGAAGCAAAGTGCTGATTGAATGAGCACAAAAGTTGATACAACTTCACAGCTAGTTATTGCGTTTTTCGATGATGTTCTCGATATTTATGAACAAAATAGTGATTATCCCAAAAATTCTATATATAGTTATTATAAGCATTTGCACTTTTTAGAAAATCAATTTTTCAAAAATGTTCCTTGGTACTAACCCCTTAAAGTACTTTCAAAGGACTACGGCATTGAGGTTTTCGGTGAAGAGCTCTAAACATTCAAAACTGCGCTCAGAGAAGCATCACCCCCAAACATGGGGATGTTTAACGGTCCGATGAAGAAATATAATGCGTGCCATAGACTAGGCATACTTTATAGGAATCCATGTACAGAATTACGCTTCATCAGAAAAAATAATGTTTGATCAGTCCGAGTCAATATTTTCCGCAGTCTATGCCTTTTGTTTTTCCATATATAGGTTTCTGAAAGCAGGGGTTTTTACCTCGTGGTACGGTTCTGCATCTTCGATTCAACCAAACACTTTCGAATGGTGTTGATACTAATATAGACTCCATCGTTGGCCAGTATAGCCTTGGTATCTCGCAATCCTAAAGTTAGGTTATACGCTTGAACAACTGCACGATCACTTTATCCTCTTTGTTGATTGTTACTCGAAATTCCTTCGGGAAGGTCGTCGACTATTTTATCAACTTATTTTTATCCGACTTCTTGATATATTTAGCAGCCGTGCTATAGAATATACACTCGACGTTCCCAATAGTAAAGTTCCCAACAGTAAAATGTTCCCAATAGTAAAGGAGTTTCATTCGCAATAGTAAAGAGTGCAACTCGCAATAAGCACTTGATACCACTGCTCATGCGTTACATTCGGCATCTGATTGGCTGCTATTCGAGCACAGTTTAAAATACTAAGAAATAGTATTCAATATGCAATACGCATGCGCAATGATGTGACTATAGAGAAAAGGAATTTCTTTACTATTGGGAACGTTGAGTGTATGTGGTCCTTTTGGATGGGTTCACAAAAAGACAGCTTCAAAACGTTTGAGGTAAACGGACCTCATTTTAATTCACGTGCGTTTTCTCGGACAGTTTGGGCGATACTAAAACGACTTGGCAACAGCGCCGTATTCCTTTGAAAGTACTTTAATAAAAAAAAAAAACGTTCAAAAATCTGTAATAATTTTCGAGAAATGGACCAATGTTTCTTGTTGAACAGACTGTCACTTTTCACTAATAAAATTAATCAAAATGTGCATGCGCAACGAGGCAGAAAACTTTTTACTGATCGGAACTTTTTACTTCTACGCAATGAAGCACATCATTTTTTACGTAAATTCAAGAGTCGTTGCGTATGCTTATGAACAATGATCTACCATCGTGCTAAAAAAAAAGCCATAAAAAAGCCATTTTCAACAGGCATCGAAAATCGACTTTTATATGCAGATATAAGTAAAAAATATTTATTACTTTCAATAACCATTTTCAATAAAATAATTTAAAATATATATTTATTTCTATTAATGAAACTTCACCTATATTTGTCCTGAACTTTTTGTTTGATGTCAGCCAGATTCTCGCTGGTAATTTCTCTTTCCAAATACTCAGATAAGCACTCTGTCGCACCTTCAAGATCCTTCTGGTTGTCCTCGAAGATCACAGACTGATTATTTTTGCGCAAGTAATACGCGAAAACGTAAGTGTACATCAGGGTTTGTCGGCACAGGCAGAGAATGTCAACAGCTTTTTTCAGAAACTGAACCTACATTCAAAAGCAATGGAATTTCAATTTAGAAGCTTTAATATTTTTAAGTATTATAAAATATTTTACAAAACCTGATCAAATTCCTCTTCTTAAAATCATTTCATATATTTTTAAATTCCTTGAAATACATTAAAATCATTCAAAATCTCTTGAAATTTGAAATTCCGGGAAGTCCCTTAGAATTTTTAAAAATTTTTGAAATCCCTTCAATCCCATCAGAATATTCATTTAAATTATTCAAAATTCCTTGAAATATTGTTATGTAGTTGAAAAATAAATCTTCTAAAATTCTTTTCAATTCACATTGAATCTTGTTTAAATTCTTCTGAATTCGCCAAAAATTTTCTTAAAATACTCTTCAATTCTCTTTGAATTATTTTGAATTCAACATTGAATTTGATTAAATTCACTTTGATTTGTTTAAAGTTCTTTTGGTTTCTTTAAAATTCTTTTGAATTCTTTTACAATCTTTTGATTTCCTTCCAATATCTCCTGAATTTTTATTTTAAATTTAATTGACTTAGATTATAAGACAAGGTATTTTTTTTGTTTTTACAAAATTTTCAATATCTCCGTTCTGTTGGGTTAAGTTTTTTTTCAATTTTTCCTCACCAATTTCTCAGATATTTTTTCTATTTTATTTTATTTTATTTTATTTTATTTTATTTTTTTGAAATCCCCTTTTTATATTTTTTCATCGACAATAGCTACTGTGAATACTGTTACAGGTAAGGCAGGAAAAAGTCTATCAACTTAATATTAAAACAACGTGATATTACCTCAATCCAAGACATATTATGTTGCTGCATCTCTTCCATTTTCTCCTTAACGCTGGCATATAATTTGTGTTCAAACTTAAGAGACTGCATGTGATTCATGTAACGATTACAGTAAAACAAGTATCGTTGAAGGGCAGCTCGAGACTTTTCCTGAGCATCCCTGGCTGTTTTGGCGTCATCCTCGTCGTAACGATTGCAGCTGTACCAACTTGATCCATGCGGTTCCCAGGGTCCTAGACAGACCCAGCAAAACTCTCTCTTGCAGTTTTCGTTTTTGCAAATCATGTGATTACATCCTCCGTCTTTTTCGATTGTGACATTACATTTAGGACACTCCTTGGTATTTGCTGCTATCCAGTTGGACGTCTCTGAATCGTCATCGCACTTTTTGATCCACTTTCGTAGAAGGTGACACTTTACCGGGTCGTGCCAATTTTCTCCACAGTGGAAGCAGAAGGTGTGTCCGCACTTGCACGTTACAGGTCGCGATTCTACGTACTGAACCTTTATAGCATTGTTGCAATCTGGCGACGGACACCACCTTAGGAGCCTGTTGCACTGAAAAAAATAGATATGTTTTATTTTGTAAAAGACTGTTTTGAGATTAAACTGTTCTAATTGTCAATAAATGTTATAAGATTAAATTTTTTAATTTTCCTGACTTTCAAAGCTTCATGAAATTGAATTCAAACTGCACAAAGTCTTTTAATCTTCTTAAATACGTTTTGAAATTTTTTTAAATTCCAAAATTTTTTTTAAAAATCATAGCCTAGGGAGATAAGCATGCAAAAGTTCTCGAAAACGACTGAAACAATTTTGATGATCCAAATAATATATGTTTTAATTACTCACAAGAATAGTTTGAAGAAAAAATTTGAATTTTTTGAAATAAAAAATAGGGTTAAAAAAATGTTTTCAAACTTTCAAAACATTTTTTTGAGGTTATGTTTTAGAGATAAATCTCTAATTTTAAAAAAAAGCTTATGTTGTCTAGGGGTACTTCATGGCTTAAAAAAATAAAATCTTTCGAGGGACGTCATGCGTGTATAGCGTATAACGGGTAACATTGCCTCAAGCTGCGAAACAGCTGACAGGTCTAGAAACTTTGTACGCAATTTATCAAACTTATTTTTTTACACGCGATTTTCGTCAGTGCTCGGGTTTTGCAGTGCATAGCGAGATTCGTAAAATTTTTCTGAGTGAGTGATGCACCCTTGAAGTGAAGTTTTGTGCCTTTTTTCCTTGGATAGGGTCTTGGTAAAATGTAAGTACTGCTCACCCGCAACCCTCTAACCCGTGTCTCAACACTTGTAAAACTTCCCGTTTTAGCCAAACAAATTTGTTTTTACAAGAAATAAACAGATAGCCCCCTATCGTACAATCGAAAAAAACTCGATAAAAAAACGACACTTCGAACACATTATTTTTGCGGCCTCAAACACCGCGTATTGCTAAGATGTGGACAGAATGGCGGATTTTAAAGCATTCCACAGATTTCGCTATTTTTCTGTGTTTGTTTACATTTTTTCGTCCAATGCTGCAACAGGCTTAAAACTCCATTCCCTTGCCCCTCACCATTCGGAGTGCTTAATTTCGGTGAGTCCCCTTGCCTTTCGCCATTTCGGGTGCTTAATTTTCAGTCCCCACGTCTCTGACCATTAAGAGTTGCTTATTAATTTAATCATTATCGCTGTCACTTTCAATCACTGGCATATATTTGCTTTTCTCGTACACATCACTGAGTACTTCTGTAGGTTTAAAAACATTGACAAATACCGAACATGTGATAAATAATAAACTGCAGCAATGTGTGAAGAACAGCCTACAGTGCGTTGGCCATATTAACACAATCACATGTATAATGTGTCACATCAGATAATCCAAAAGTATTAGGCTTGTATATTAAAAAATATCTATAAGCTGTGCGAAAAAATTGACGAGTTGGAACTTTTAATAATACGTCACAATATTAATTCATTCATATTCGGAGATATAAAAATTAGGGCAAATAACGATTTAGAGCAATTAAAATTATGTGAAATAATAATTCGGAAAATACACATTATGTTAAGTATAAATTCGTAGATATAAAAATTACAGGAAATACCGAATCGAAGAATGTGTTGTGATAATTCGCAAAATTAAAAATTAAGACAAATAACGATTAGGATAAATTAAAATGATATCAAATAGAAATAAAAAAGAAAAGGATTACGTAAAAATCAAATTTGGGGAATATTCATGAGTCCCTGAAAAATGAAATGAAATTTAAATAAAAATCACTTACTTCGACGAAGCTGTTTGTGATGAGGTGTTGGTATTTCAGCTTAACCTTAGAGTCCTTGATGAGTCGCATGACGCTTGCATCGTCAACCAAGATGTCACAAGCATGTGCTGCGCAAGCAATTGTCTGGCCCACGCCCTCCTCCATGATTTTTGTCGTTAGATATTCGCCCCAGCAGCCAGTGCAAAATCTATGTCCACATTCTAATCCAGTCATCATCTATAAATATAAAAGTGTCGTAGTTAAAATATTATGCCCTTATATTATTTAAGGGTCGTCCATTTATTACGTAAAACACGATAAACTCTTCCTCTGATTATTACCTAATTTTCATGAACCTGTTTTTTTTTTTTGCTCTAAATACAATGTTTTTAATATTCTAATTGTAGGAAAAATAACTCCATGTAATTTATGGCTAACATAATGTAGAAGGATGTTCTGCGAAAAGGCAAATTGACAAAATGATGATCGGTCAAGCTGACAAGTTAAAGAAGCCTGCACTGTTTGAAGAGAATCGGTCAAGCGGTTTTCGAGTAATTATAATCATCATTTTCAAAAACATGGTTTCGAGAAAAACGCATTTGAAGTTTCAAGTATAATTATGTGCATATAAATGAAACTTTTGTTTTTACTTACATATCATGACCTATTCCAGATTGTACGTCTCGTAGTTAAATTTCTTTAGATGTTAAACTGCACAATCCATTTTTTTTGGTGCATTATGCTATGCCGTAGGAGACTAAAGGGCGGGAATCAAGGAAAGTTAACTCAATCAATTTTGTTCGGATCGTCTTCAAAATTGTACAAAAGATTTTCAAGATGGTATACTATAATTACAGTATAACCTCTATAACAGTTCCCTCCATAAGTGTTACAACGGCTTTGATGAGCTCGGAAGCTTCTCCCACTACAAACCCTACTTACGCTGCCTCCAAAATTGGGTGCAAAACATTCATAAAGTTCGCAGCTTAATTTCAGATTTTTCTCATTGAAAATACTTTTAAAAAAAAATTATTTTTCTAATTTTCTACAATAATTTGTGTATTTTTGGACAGACAACTTTTAAACAAGAGGTCAAGTTAAGACAACTCAGTCAATTCTGTTCGGATCGACTTCAAAATTATACACTAACCCCTTAAGGATTTCACAATGTTTCAGGGTATATCATTATATTTCAAAAGGGTTTCAACAGTTTTAATACATTTAAACAATTTTCAGATGCATTCAGCATAATGAATGTAGAAAAGAATATAGAACATAGAAACGGTAGAGCGACAACGGCCGCGTAGCGGCCGGCAGTGGTACTCGTACTTTATAAATGATTTTACTCATTTGCACAGCGTTTTCATCCTTTTTATAGAAGCAAAGCATAAAATTCCTAAAATGCAAGTTTCATTCAGCTATTTTCCAAACACAATAAAAAAATATAATTATCCAATCACGACCGAACTTTCGTTTCTCGTACAAAAGAGTATCTGCTCGTTTCGGGTGTGGTCTAAGCTAGACTAGAACGAAACAATAGCCTAGACCACACGAGCAGATACTCTTTTTTTACGGGAAACGAAACGATAGCACACTCTTCATAGAACCGATCAAAATGACATAAGCGCCACATATTTGTAAACTGTAAAATTGCAACTCTCGAACATAAACTGTTCGAAAACGCTGAGAACTTTTCGGACAACCCAATAACAGAAATATAACAGTTCCTCTTGAACGCTCTCACACCTCTAAAAGCGTTACGTAATATATGAACGACAACTAAAGTAGAAATATTGATAAAATTTTGGGTAAAACTTACAGGTGTTGGCAAGATTATAAGACAAATACCGCATTCTTCTGTTCCGTTTGTCGGTGTGCGCCTTGACTACAAAAAAAGAAAAGTAAATGTGACCGTAAATATGAAATTTTTCAGATGAGTATATTGTGAGTTGCATTTTTTTCGCAACTCTATTCTATTCTACAATTATCATTTTCTTCTATTCTTACCAAGGAACTTTGTGAAGCTCGATTGCGATTAATTACTGGACCTTGTCTGAAAGGATTTATAACTCGGGCCTCAGCAAATAATTTTTCCTGATCTCCATCGTAAAATCGTTCCATCAACTTCTCTTTGTCCCATTTGAAGTGATTCAGTAGAATACGTGTTGTTGTCGCTGGAATCTGAAAAAAAATTAAGTATTTATGAGGTGAATACAGAATTATTATAGGGAATACAAAAAATTTTTTCGGGCACAAATATAGTAATTTTTATGGGTGATTACAGAATCAATATATATTTCTTATTCAATTGTTCTGATATTTATTTCACTTATAAATGCTGTGATGTTGCAATTTTTGCAACACACAAGAGTCAATTTTTCTAATAATTGGCCCTTCTAGAATCACAAAGACACTCCATGACTCGTTCTTTCTTATGTTAATTTTATTTTATACTTTAAGGCTCATTCGTTTCTTTCTTTATTTGTTGTTCAATTTTCTCGGAGATCCACACCATCTGGAATATAAAGGATCATCGAAATCCAAGGAGACGTCCAAGGAGATTGCTTGATGAGATGGAAGGATTTTAAATATTGCCGCCAAACTCCATCTTCATTGATTATTGCCAGCACCCTCGACTTGTTGATACTTCCTGCGTTCTCTGCGTTGCATCATCATGGCTTGAGAAGGATTCACAGTCAATCTCCAGCATGCTAGTGAGACCGTCTCTACGGTGAGACCTCTGTAGCCCAGACCCAAAATACTTTATCTTTTGAATTGTGTCTTTCATGCAAAAACCATATTATTGCCTGGTGAGCTGAAATTCATTAATTCACAGTACTGTCGGAGAGGAAAGACTTTGTTTCAGTCATCGATTTATATACTTGTAGTCTTCCATATTACGCGCCACATGGTAACTTTCCATATTCTCTTGCGTAACTTTTCGATCAATCAATGTTGAGTCTAATCAAAATGGCCGCCTGTCAGAATGTACTTATAGAAGTGCGGAGCTCCACTCATTCTCTTTCCGACCGTGATTCTCGAAGCTGCCAAGCGGTAAAACCTCTGTTCACGTAGCTAATTATCTTTGTGCTTTGTGAATTGATTTTATTGAATATTTCTTTTATCGAGCACGTGAACACAGAGTTTTCGTTTCAATTTCAGTTCATTTTTCGTTTCATTTCAGTTTGATTTTGATCTATTTAATTTTGCCAAAGTGTATAATTTTGTGAATTATCTTTACTTGTATTTCTGAATTTACTGATTTTTGCCCTATATTGCTGATGTTTCTCTCAAATTATCTGAAATGTTATTCCCATCTTTTGTTTATTTTCCCCCTTTTGTGATTAGCTGAATCCCTTTTCTTGCTGATTACGAACATAACCTATAATTTCGATTAGTTTCTTATTATTTTCTTTTGAGTCATGGAATGTCTCGGATTGAGCATTAGTTTTAAATATTAGTTGTAATAATTGATTCTCATTGTTAATTATGGTTGTTTTCTTGTAAATTCAGAAAATAACGACTTAATTATGTTTAATAAGTTTTCTAAGAAATTGATTTGTTAGTTATTGAAACTCTAACTTTGATTTTTGTTAATTCCATCATCTGAATAAACCCATTGTAAATTGTTTTGAAAGTGAATTTATCTGAGTGATTATTTATTAGAATTAAGAAACCTGTAGCGAATTTAAGAGAACCACCCCCTCTACCAAACTGCGTTAAGCCATGCTAGTCGAAGGTAAAATTCCGGTTCACTTGATTTCAGGAATAACATCTCTCTTTTCTTAAATTATCTTATCATATCTTAATTGAATTTGTAGACCAAGAAAGCCCTAACTGTTTCTTATATTTAAATAATTTTCTATTTGGTTACACTGATCCAAGACAGATCTGGCGCCCAGGCAAAATATCATATCTTATAAATCCTGAAATCTAGTGCCGGAAGTATACTATTATTCTTCCTCAATTACCTAAAAATAATAATATTACAATGCAACTCACAAATTTATATAACACCCAAACAACTGCATAAATTTTGTTTTTTGAATTTATTAAAATTTATGAATATCATAGTAAGAGTTTCAGAATTTTTAGGAGATTTCAAGAAACTTCAAGGTAGTCCTTCTTTAAATTCCAAGAGGTTTTAAAACACATATTTAAAATGGTTTCAAGACAATTTGAGAGAATTCCAAGATATTTTATGGGATTTTAACAAGATCTTTTAAGAGATTTAAAGAGGATTTAAGGGAGTATATTTTAAGGAATTCCAAGAGTATTTAAAGATTTTTAGAGGATTTCGCGATACTTTAAGATTATGTATTTTAAGATTCAATTATATTTTCAGAGATTTTAAAGAATTCTAAAAGATTTTAAATGGTTTTAAAATGCTCTTTGGATCAATATAAGAAACTATTTTCGTTATCCTCTTTCCCCGACTTCTGCGTATCTTTTGTCAGTAGCGTAAACTTTCAAAAAACGGTATTTTATTTATAATTTGTTTGTTTATGGTTCCTTGCAAACTCCGCGTCTACGAAACTTAAAGTACATAAAATTCCCCACAAAAAAGGTTTAATTAATTGTTTTTCATACGACCCATATTTTTCAAATAATAGTTGGGCAAAGTCTAAAAATTTGTAAAAAAAATATTGAAAGCTTACACGTATACTAGTTCTGAATTTAAATTGGATAAATATATGCACTAATTGTCGATAAGATCAATTTTATAACATTAATAACTTATTTTTTATAAAGTATCTCTTTTCCTTTGATCTGCATTAGTACTATGGTATCTGTGATATTATCAATATAACGAATTAGAGACAAGATCTAGCCAGAAATATAGGTGAATTTTTCAAGGACTAGTTAGCTTTTCATCACAAAAAAGTGATTTTTCAGTAGAATATTTCAATTATCAAGAGAAAAGTTAAAATTGCAATCAAAACACATCAGTTTTCAACAGGTAAGCTTAATTTTCAACCAGAATGATGAACTTTAAAATAATAGTTCAATTATCAAGGAAACAAAATTATTGTTAAATAAAAAATAATAGAATTTTTAACCAAGAAAGTAAAATTTCAGCCAAATAATTTTGTGTAATACTGAAAAGGTTTTAAAAATTGACTTCCATGAAACTTTTCTAAGAAGTTTTAAAAATTTTCTTTGTTACACGTACCTACTGGGTTTATTTCCTGTGAAAAAAATTCGCCCACGAATAATTCTTCAACTTTAGCATGTCCGATTTGAAATTATTTCATTAAGAACTTGTTTTACCTCTACGACCATGTTGACTTCTTTTATGCAGTCTACCATATGTTGAACAATTTCTTCTGTGGAAAGAACTTCAAAGGGATAATCGTCAACGTCGCTGGCTCGTTCCCTAGGATTCGGTGCTTCGATCTCCATCGCAAATTCCATATTGTCATCTCCGCTGGATTCATTACCAGAATCCACATCGTCGTACGTTTCCTCTTCAGAATCCATCTTTTTATTTAATAAAGAGGGATTCCAACTCCCAGTAAAAAAATTATGTGATGTTGAAACTAGAAGAAGAAAAACAATATATTTTTTCAAAAAATTCAGAATAATTTCCAACATTTTGTATTTAATTTACGCGGGGTTATACTTTTGTAGATTTTATTTATGGTTGACGTTACGAATTTTCCCAATAATATTTTCTAAATCTCTTACCACCTGGAGGATACTTTTCATGAATCATGAAAAGAAAGAATTTCTATTAAGCAACGTAAAGAAATTTGATGTCTTTATTTTGAAATCGTTCAACTTCAAAGTATTTCAAGACCAAATAAAAAAAAAACCAGTTAGGTCTCTTTTGAATAGACCCAATTAAAAATTTTTAAAAAATTTTAGAATATGCTGTCTGTACCTCAAGAGCGTATACACACACCATCGACATATAGAAATGGACTGCGGGACGCTGTAGAAAAGCGTGCAATAATGCGTCAGAGAGAAAAGTTGCAACGGAGTGTAGTTTTGTCTCTTTCTAGCCGAAGCTAATTGGTTGAGCTCCACCAAGCTCTACCAATCGAAAATGCTCTCAACCAATTAGCTTCGGCGAGAAAGAGACAAAACTACACTCCATTGCAAATTTTCTCTCTGACGCATTATTACACGCTTTCCTACAGCGTTCCGCAGTCCATTTCTATATGTCGATGGTATACACAATATCAGACGGACTAGTACACTGAGAGAATCTTGAGATAGCGGTGCGCCCAACAGGTATAGATGCAACACCAAATACACGAACGACCGAGCTAACACGAATTGGAATAACTTCCTTTCCAGTTTGGGCGAGCTAGCATCTCAAATTGAGTGCGCGGCAGCACCAACAAGGTTGACATTAAAATATTTTTTTAAACTTGAATTACAAGAAAATATCTAAAAATTAGATTTTACGTTTTACTCAACGATAAGATTATTATTTTTACAAGATATTATGAATTTATTTCCTATAACAATAAACACCCCATTTGATGGTCAAATAGTGAAGAAAATGTATGTAACTCTAAGTAAATAATGAAAATTTGGATTTAAAAAAATATTTTGTTCGAAATTTAAAGGTAGTTTTGAAAGGGTAACAAATATTCTATTGATACTAACATTTGAGTACCTATAAAAGTAGAGGAAGCAGCTGCTTTAGTTTGAGTTTAGATGTTTTTTATAAAAGGTTTTTTCACATACAAAAGTATGGGAGTGTCTTTCATTCCCAAGAGAAATATTTCATCCCTGTTAGAACTCCAAATAAAGAATTCAGTCTTTTTTACACAAGATTGCCTGAAATTGATATTTCAGTAACACTCGTAACGTAAACACAAAAATCTTCGTATGAAGCAAAACACACTGCGGTTAAAAAAATTCGGCATAAATCTTTTATAGCCGATTTTTCAGAAATATTATTTTTTTTTATTAATTAATAAAGATGAAAGAAAAATGTTTTTCATTTAAAGAGAAATAATTGGTTTTCGAGAATAAATTGGATTCAATTTGAAATACGTAGAATCAATGAAGCAACAATCCAGAAATATTGCCTAATAACACTGGTCAACAAAATATGACCTATGTGGGGTTGGGATGAGATATATCATTTCCATACGTCTCTGAAGGTAGCACCGCCATTTCATAAAATTGAAGTGGGACCTATGCCATAATTAAGGGCTCATTTAGGACTATTAAAGGCCGCAAAGCCCAAATTTTGGATTCTGCAATTTTTTTTTTTTTTAATAAGAAGCAGACTGGCTTCAGATGAAGCTAGCACCGCCATACCTGTTCCTCAAACATTATTATATCAATGGAGTCTGGCTTTCCATAAAAATTACGGGCTTATTTAGGACTCTCGAATTATCCTAGACCCTATCCTAAGGGCTTTTATTTTTAAAAATAATCTTGGGCACTCTGACTTCATACTCGAAGTCAGCATCGCCATACATGCATCCTCGAAACCAGTGATGCAATCAATTCCGGTTTTATACTAAAAATTAAGGGCTCATTTAGGGCTAGAAGAAACCATAAGTCCTAAATTTTTGGCTGCACATTTTTTTTTATTATTTAATAAGAAGCACGCAGGCTTCAGATGAAGCTAGCACCGCCACACCTGTAACTCAAAAATGGTTGCATTAATTGAGTCCGGTTTTTCACATAAATTTAGGGCTCATTTAGAGCTCTCGAGCTAACCTAGGCC